>JAHREE010150550.1:30071-49107 GCA_033628505.1 Tringa tobata
CCGCCGGGTCCCGGCCCCGTCCCGGCGGCGGAGCCTGTCCCGGACACGCATGCGCAGCTCCCGGGACTTGTTGCCGGGGCTTGTAACAGCGGGAGCCCTGTGTGGCGAGCAGGCGAGGGGGAGGCCGTCCCGCTGCAGGTAATGGAGGGCGGGAGCGGCGCCGTGTGGGGACGGGACGGGGCTGCGTGAGGCGGCTTCGGGGGCGGAGGGGCGAGGCGAGGCCTGAGGGGCGGCCGCTGAGGCGAGGGACGGGGCCGGCCGCCTTCCTGCTCCCCGGCCCTCCTGAGGAGGGGGCCGGCTCCTCGGGGCCTCCTCCCCTCTCTCCCGGGCTGGGTCCTGGTCTGTGGAGCCCGGACTCTCCTTCCCGGGAAGTTCCTTGCGGGCTCCTTCGGTGGGTGCAGGGCGACGCCAGGCCGGGGAGGTCTCGCCGTTCCCTCTCTCTTCCCGACGGCTGGTTTAGTTAAAATTAATCGCTTTCAAAAATTGGAAACTGTGTCTGATAAGATGCGGTGTGTCGCTTAAAGTTTAGCGTGTGGTCCCCGCAGTTGCTGTGAGGAAGGCTTTCAAAAAATACTTCTTGTTAGCCCTAAACTTCAGTCCTGACAAAGTAAGGATGGATTGGCGGCACAGAGTTTGTGCGTTTTTAAATTTATTTATTTTATTGCTGTGGTGAAACTCATCAGTCAGGGCAAAATTTCTTCCCCGCCCTGTCACGCAGTCCAACGTTCAGTAAATGCGCTTTTGGGAGGAGTATCCTCCCTGTTGTTTTTCTGCTGTTTAAAGGGAGAACTTGCAATTATTCGTAATCTTGTTTTGGTTTTGTTTTGGTGGGTTTTTTTTCAGCGTCCAGAACAGTGCTGTCATCAGAGATATGTGCGTTCCTCTTACAGAGGCATGATACCAGAACAGTAGCATCCCTGGACCTGTGGTGAGAACCTACAATATTTGCTTTCAAAGGATAGAGTTTTTTTGGGATATGCTTTTTTTTTAATGAATTTATCAATGAGGAGTATGTCCTGCATGAAGCATGTGTTTGTCCCAAGTACATGGGAACCACCCAAAAAAGAAATGCTTGAAGTGGAAAGCCCCCAAATAAGTGAGAAATTGACTGCACTAATAAAAAGACCATTGTATCAATAGCCAAATCTTGTGCATTCCTGTGTATTGCTACATTATCTGAGCAGGTCAGTTGACTAAAATGAAGTAGATGGCTGTTCTCTTAGAAAATTGGAAATACTCTGTGTTCCTTCTTGCTCATGTAATGCTTCTGTAATGACTGTTATGTTCTTTCAGCTGAATTCTCCTATTAAATAAGGAAACGCCCACAACAGTCCAAGAACAGAGAGGAGCATGTGTATTTGTGTAGTAGTTCTTTTCCGTGGAATTAGTGGTGAATTTGTTAATAATCTCAAGGTCTTGATATTTGAATATGAAGTTCACAAGCCAGTATGTTCTCACGCACGCATCAACTAGGAGCAAAATCTTCAAGCTGCTGTTGTTGGAATATCTAATGCCCCGTGTTACTCTTAGAATCAGAATCCAGGCTGGAATAAGTAGTTTGATGTTATAGATTAGAAGATAAAGAAGTTTGTTTTGTGTGGGTCTTCTGTCATCTGTCTTCGGATGTCTGTAGAGGATGTGGTTGGTTAGATGTCTGGAATTCTTGCTTGGTCACTACTGGTAACTGAGCCTCTCAGTTACTGCAAAATATTTTATAGGAGAAGAGGAAAGATTGTCAAATACAGCTCCTGTTCTGAAGTAGTTTCTTGGTTGAATGTTCCTGTACTTTTTATACTTGGTATTTGTAAGATGTACTAATATTACAGGGAGGCTTTTTACATGTTTGTTTCACTTTTCCTGTTTTTTTTTTCTTGTTTTTTTTTTTTAAGGGAAAGACAAAATGAACCCTTTCTTTTTTCTGGGTTTTGGACATTCTCATCTAGCCTACTTCTGGAATAGAAGTGCACCTTTCAACTCAACAAATGAGACGTACTGCTACAGCACTGCCCGGGGCAGCACAGTGCTCCAAGGAGTAACTTTTGGTGGAATCCCAACTGTCCTGCTGCTTGATGTAACCTGCTTTTTTGTAAGCCCAGTTTCTGTTTCTTGTGTTGAAAATAATTCTGACCTCAAAAGTTAGATTGTTCAGAATGCTCTTACTTGTCAGGTAGAGATTTGTTCCTGAGAATCTTCAGAATAAGAAATGTGCTAAGGCCTTCCTGGGAACATCAAACCACTTCTTAAGTGTTAATAAAGGCTCACATACACGTGGGATGACAGTGTCACTGTATGTTGGATGTGTAGATGTAGAGAGAGTATAGTATCATAGCGTCTGTACATGGGGTCATGGTGAGCTTTGTAGTAGTAGCTCAAACTTCTCTGTTTTATCTTAACTGGTGCATGCAGCATGCTACCATAAATCCATTTGCTGAGGATATACGCTATTTACTGCTCTGTGCAACTGATGGCACAGCATTAAATAAGATTTAATTGGAGTATTTGGGGGTGGGTGAACACTTTTTTTTTTTTTTTTCTTAAAGCTGTGGTTGATTTTTAAAATACTGAGCTTTTGAGTTCCATGCTGTTGAACTCTCCTCTCAAACAGCATTAGATAGAGCTAAATGCAGTGCAGAAGGCTCCGCTCTTCTTCAAGTACTGAGTACTGCAATTCATTTAGCAATCCCTGTATGCCTATATTCATGATGGGTTTACTGCAGATCCCTTTAGTAACTGTCAGTTGATGGGTTTCTTAATATTATTTCTAGGCTCCTTTCCTAAGGAAGTGGGGTTTATGTATTGCATTGCTATATATCCCATTTTTGTTTGGTGGTTCCTCCTCGTAACCGTAGAATACATTACCCAATTTCAACCAAAGTTGTCAAAGAGTCTAGAGAGTTTTCCTGTTTGCATGATGGAGGAAGATCTAAATGCCCTGTTTGGGGGGAAGGCTCTTAGAAGAAGAGGTTATATTCATTGTGAAATCCGGAAATTAGCTGTGTAATCTTCACACATAGATAATCTTGATGTGTATCTTGGCTGGCCAGTCGGTATTTGCACAAGTCCAAATAACTTACATCACTGGCACCACTTTCTAGCCAAACAGGTATGGGATGTAGGAGGGGCTGGAAGGTGAGGGCGTATGCTACATATGCATAGAAAACAGGCCTTGTTACTTTTGCTTCATTGCTTTGTTCAGAGCAACTTGTTTCTTTAAAATAAAAAAAAAAAAAAAGGAAAAAAGAAATGCATCTATGAAATACGTAGTGGGGTTTGGACTTTTTTTCCTTGTTTTCTTAGCTTCTTCCACAAAGTGAAAATACAGGGGGGGAGATTAAAAATACATTGCAGACATCAAATATAAGTTTCTGGGGTTTATGAGTTACAATAATATATTACTTTTACTGAGGATAAAAATAATTCTTATACTTGAGAAAATAGTTGAGCCCCCTGCTGGCTGTTTACATCACGATTTAAAAATAAAATAAAAGTCTTCCATCGTAGTTCTGGTCATTAAGTAATGTATAGTAGTAAAGGTGTATTTATGAAAGTTTTGACTTTCTCTGAAGCACTGCTTGCTACTTTTTGTGTCACAAACTTTCATACGCCTGCGGTTCAGAGGTATTTTTGCAGGCAGTTCTCCTCCTTTGTAAATTAGAGCAAGAAAGAAAGTGTTTTCATGCTTCGGTGCCAGACAGGTTAGTTTGTAGCATGGCCATCGTGGTTAACACATGACAGTTGGCTTAGGGGCTAGGACAGCATTTTTTGACAGTTCCTAGACACCTGAGAATAATCATTATGAAGTGGAAAAATAAATATTCAAAGATCTTTGGTTTTATTTTCTAGATTTTAATATTGCTGTTTTCCATTATAAGAAAGAGATTCTGGGACTACGGTCGAGTTGCTCTGGTGTCAGAAGCTCAAAGGTAAAGTAAAAAAAGATATGCAGACTGATTTTTTTGAAACCATCTGGGGACTATGGAAATAGGTACAGTGAATAGGGCTTAAACTAAGTGCATTTGTATCAGTTAGATATGTTTGTAATCGCATGCACATATTTCTTAACAATGTGCTGCTTTGTGTGAAATAGGTCTCACTCACAGAGTTACTCTTGACGGTTTCAGTAGTAAATGTGTGTGTTTGTCGTGAATTTCATTCTGCACTTGTGGGTTAAGGAAGAGGAGGTAAGAAAATAGGCTGCTTGTCTGCTAAAGGGCCTCATAACTACAGGTTGATGTTTACAGTGTGTTTCTGTGATAGAAGGATATTAATTATTTTGTTTGTCTTGGCTCAAGCCCAGAATCTTCCCAGAGGTCCCTAAATAGCCCGTGCTCTATTTCTGAAGGATCTAAAAATAAAAAAGAAACATATCATTTCAGGTGTCTGAAATTTTTCACTGATTTTTAGTAATAGTGCAAATAGGTTTTGATTTTTAAAAATTTTTTAAAAAATATTAATTCTACAGGATAATGTCTTGGGGTGTTTAAAAGCTAGCTGTCTGTTTATGAAGTGGGTAAACTTGAACAGCGAGCCGCTTCCTGCTAGTAGAGGTGTGACTAAATTGTGGTAAACTTACAACTAAGCCTCAGGAAAGGACTCAAAATGTGTTTTTAGGTGTAATCCACATACAACTATGAAAAGTAAAGGGACAAAAACAAAACAAAAACCAAAACCCCCAAAAAACCCAAACAAAACAAAAAGATGGGCAATAACTGAGGCAGCAAGCTCAGGCAGCAGGAGTGAAGGTACTCTGGTACAGACGTCCACGTGGGACCTAGGAGTGTCCCTGCTGGTCTGTGACCTAAGCCAGCTAGGTCAAAATTATCGTAGATACACCTATAAACATGCTCCATTTTAACGTGTGTTGTCCTGTAATTATGGGCTCATCACCGTTGCAACATTTCTTTTTAACAACAAATTGAAAACAGGTACTTTGCTATATTTGAGGGCTGTGGAGTCTCTTTCTAGCCTTGCCACAGGACTTGTGTGAGTAGGTAGCCCTGCAGGTGAAGGATTTAATTGTCCAGAGAGATTCTGAGCAGTGGCTGTAAGATGAAGGAGGAGAGGTGGAGGGAAAAGAAGTGATGTTTTGTACCAAGGAATATCTGAACAGGGAGCTACCTTGCAAAGCTGATCCTCGCTAAGCTTCCAAAACCTGTGTTTCATTCTCTTATGTTACCGTGGTGTAATATCCCAATAGAACATTTTTTTTTGTTCTAGTTCAGTTAAATGCTCTCATGTCAGGAGGTCACACATCCTCCCTTTTCAAGATGAGACACAGCAAAAGTTTCTATAATTAGGCGTATGCTACAAGGTGAAAACCACAGCTTTCATAAGTGAAAAAGTGTTTTTATGCTATTTCCCTTAGTTACTTCAGAATTGTTAAAGTTGAAAAAATTCTGTGGAATTCCGTTGTCTATTATTAAAGATGCTTAAAAGCGTCATTGAATGTATTTTAGTGAATCAAGATACAACCGATTGTCAACATCCTCATCAGTACCTGAAGATCTTGAATATGATAGGGTAAGTATTCTAGAATTTTGGTTTGTGTTTTTTTTTTTTTTAAATGTGAACGATTTAATGGAATCTCTTGTAATTTGCCATTCCACGTAGCCCAGTGAACCAGTTGTTGAACTAGAAGACCATGTATATATGCAAAAATTAGTAATGTGTTTCCTGACAAACTCAGGCCATATCACAAACCAGTATCTTGTGTCATTGTTTTTAAGAGACTTTTTTTTTTTTTAATTAGGAGGGGGACTATACATGTTAGAGTTTCAAAGGGAGGGGCAAGGAAGAAAAAAGCCTACTAAATAATTTATGTGTAAATGTTCAAAAAGTTACATTATGTTCACATTGATTGCAAATAATACCTACTTGGTCTTCACCACTTTACAACTACCTGAAAGGAGGTTGTAGAGAAGTGGGTATTGGCCTCTTCTCCCAAGGGAATAATGACAGGACCAGACGAAACGGTCTGAAGTTGTGGCAGCAGAGATTTAGATTAGATATTAGCAAGAATTACTTTACTGAGAGAGTGGTCAGGCACTGGAATAGCTGGCCCAGGGAGGTGATGGAG
This sequence comes from Tringa tobata, assembly GCA_033628505.1. NCBI lineage: Eukaryota > Metazoa > Chordata > Aves > Charadriiformes > Scolopacidae > Tringa > Tringa tobata. Next base: position 36,148 of record JAHREE010150550.1, read on the forward strand.
TCACCATCTCTGGAGGTATTTAAGAAGCATGTAGATGCTCTAGTGGCATGCCCTAGTGGCTGAGATTGTGGGGGTCTTTTGTGTGTGTATGGTTGGACTCGGTGATCTCAGAGGTCCTTTCCAACCATGAAGATTCTGTGATTTATAGTACATTGTCTTCCTCATGAAGATGAGAAAACTGGATGCAAGTGTGAGGAGAGCAATAATGCTGTGTGCTCTTAATATTAAAACTGGTTTGGCAAAAAAAGTGAAAAGTTTTCCACTCCAAACTTTTACTTGGTTCCATCCATGGTCTTTCTGGAGTCTTTGAATTCATACATCTCTGTAATTTTCCGTTGCAGCTTCAGAATAAACCATGCGAGAGCAGTTGGGATGGTGGCAACCTACATTTTAACATTTTATATGTGTATCAACTTAATATCTAGCCTTGCAACTAAGTAATTGTGTGAGCATCAAAAGCATACCGGCGTTTGATCAGGATTGCTCTGCTATTTGCGTAGTTTTCTTCATCTTTTTAAAAGCCCTGAAGCAACTTTATCATTGAAACTGTTGAATAAAAATGTGTCTCTCTAGCTCGATACTGTTCGCTTGAAAGAAGAGGCCTTTTGAGAGACAAGATTTCTTTGAACCATACCAGAACGTTCACAGAGATGTGATCTCTGCTGTAGGGTTTTATAGGAAGATTTGTAAATTTATACAGGAAACATTTCTGTTAATGTAATCACAGCATTGTTTCTAATTACTGTTTAACTGATTAACTTGTATTAGACTCTCACGGAACTTACCCTTGAAATTGGAGAGTCTCTGGACATTATTTGGGGAAAAAATAATCACCTTTTCTGCTCTCAAATAATACTTTTTTAAAAAGTTCCTTAGAAGCCTCAATCTTGACTTGTGTTCATTGGAGATGGGATTTGGGCACACTTACATAAATTTAAGAAGCCTAAGCAATAAATGGGCAAGTAATAAAAAAAACCCCACCCTTAAATACTCTCTGAAGACACACGTACGAAGAACCTTGCAAAAAATATGTAGGTTATGAGGTATTTTTCTATATGTTTCTAAATGATGATTTCAGAGCAGCAAACTGCCAGCTTTTTAGCTAAGAGATTGGCTTAATAAAAACACTTCTCTTAATTGTACAGATTAGAGACTATATTTTTTTTTTGTATGTTAGCTCCTAAGAACTTTCTTCTTTATTTGTAGGGGTTTTGTTCTTGGATGACAGCTGCTTTTCGGATGCAGTAAGTATATGAAACAGAAATAGTGAGCTGTGGTTTGCTGTGCTGTTTTAATTAAAAAGAAGGGGGGTTGCATTCAATAAAATGTGTTGGGTTGGTTTGTTGGTTTTTTTTTCCTTGAGTAGATAGAATTTAATACAAACAGTGATACAGGTGCCTCTGGTGGGGTGGAAAAAGAATATGAAAACAAGGTCATCTTATGGGAATACTTCTTCAGGATACAGTTGTCCTTCTGGTGGCAGCCCAGGGAGTTCCTGATCTTGGGACAGTGTGTGAACCTCAGTGAATCTATGGCATTTATATGGATTCTGAGCTAATAACTAGGCTTGAGGCTTTTACCCTTCAAAGAGTACTGCGTGGGTGTTCCCCTGTTTGAAGCCAGCAAGGCCCCAGGCAAGAAACAGGGTTTCCCTGCAAGGGTTTTGGTGCTTTACTTGGGACTGGAATTGACTAACTATGAAACTATCCCACTGTTGCCTAGAAACTGAGTGTTAGACATGTGATCTTCAGTCTTTGTATCTCTTGGGGCTTAGTAAATCATAATTTTTAAAAATCACTTTCTAGCTTGGATACATTGAAACAAAAAAAGGGTGGGGATTAAGCCTGTTTTTCCCCATTTTTGCTAGTTCAATTCCTTCCTTTTCCAAGAACTCCTATTTTAAAGATCTGCTCTGCTGACAATGGATAGATGATGGGAGTTCATTCCGAAGCCTAATAATACTTTCTGTTAATTGGATGTCATAAGAGTAAGGTGATTCTGTTGTCATTTTCCTCATGGGGAGCCGTTACGGAGATGAGTGAACACTGTCACAGTGGGATCTTGAAGTTTGAGAGCTAAGCTGAATACCTTGTGACTGTCATAAAGCAGGAGGTCACAGCAAATGACTTTGTCCTCTTTTAGGCTGATGAAAAGGAACTTGGATTTATATTTGCTTTTCAGATGACTTGTTTCCATCTTAAATTCCCTCCTGTTAATTTTTGTGTGTCGATACTGCACAAGAAAAACTCGCTTTTGGAACTTAAATTTGTGGGTGAAAGAACACGACCGCGTTGAAAATGGATAGGGATTGATGGGGATGTCACAGGGTAGCCTGAGAAATCAGTCTGTGTTCAAAAACAACCCTCCAAAACCCCAGGGGTGTTAAGGAGACTGACTTGTGTGCTTTTCTGTCTATGATGCAGCGATGATGAGATTCATGAGCGATGTGGTGAAGATGCCATACATTACCTTGCCTTCCAGCGTCACATCATCTGCTTGTTGATCGCTGTCAGCATTCTGTCTGTCTGTGTCATATTGCCCGTCAACCTGTCGGGTGATCTACTTGGTAAGATTTTATTAATTTTTTTTTTTTGGTATTCTAGGAAGAATTTTGAGGTTTATATCATTGCGAAAGCTTATAGGATTTATTTTGGTAAATTCTGGGTTTTGTTTCCCCCCTCCTCACTTCACTCTGATGTGTATGTCATTTTGTCTGACATTTGTGTGAGAGCAGAGGGTTCTTTAAATGTCTGGCAAAAGCTGTTGTCAGAAACAAGAGGGCAGACCACATGCAGACACGGAAGGCTCAACCTAGAAGGCTCAAGGCAAGATTAACTTGACCTATGCCCCCTTAAATGGTGTTTTTAAGCATTCTGTATGATTTTTGTTGGTGGTGATTGCCAATGGAAACTGTCTTTGCAGCTGAGAAATCTTTTCCTAGTGTCCACTCTGAATCTCTTTTGTTGCAACTTAAGATCACTGGGGAGAACAGATTATTATTTTCCTTTTAGCAATATCCTTTTATCTGCTTGAGGACCATCAGTTCGTCTGTGCTTGGTCCTCGTTTTGATAAACCAGGCCAGTTCATTAGGTCACTCTTCCTTTTTTTTTTTTATAATGAGCCCTTATAAGCCCATTTTATACCTGGCTTTGCATCAGTCTTGTCAAGATCACATTTACAGATTTGTTCACCGTTGATCATCTTGGTGAATAATGATTTTTTTTTAAAAAAAAAGCAATAATTAATTAGATTTTTCCAGGAGCTCTCAAGCAGAGTACTTATGTTTTTTTTCTTCTTGTACCACAAGACAACTATTGCATTGTATTTTGTGTACGCACCTTGCTGATCTTTGTCCCTATAATTTATTCTCTTCTTTTGTCCTTAATAGTGTGGCCTAGTTCTTGTTTTCAGTTTAGTCCTACCTGTGTTTTAAAGAGTCTTGTGACTTCGCCCTTGTCTGTAATGGGATGCTTTGTAGCTGTGCCTTTAGTATTGTTTCTTTGTAGAACTGCTATCTTCGATTTCCCTTTTATGAGCTCTTTCTTAGCAACTATCTGTTTAGATTAATATCTGCTTTCTTAAAGACCATTGCTAAAGGACTCTTTACCACTTCACAGTCGCTTCTCCTTCCTTGATTTCCACCTCTGTGTTCTCAGCCAGCATCCCTGGTTTTACAGAATCAAATCCAACACAACTCGTGCCCCAGTTGCTGTCTTCACGTCCTCAGTAAAGAGAGAAATGCTGATGCTTTCAAAGAACTTAAGAGAACCTAGGCCCTCTTCTGGTCCAGTTACTACCAGTATATTTACACCAAGATGAATTTTTGTAAAACGCATCAATTTGTGCACTGTCCTTTAACTACCATTTGATAAAAGTTGTGTTATCTTGGATACCAGTAGATGCTCTCTGTTAATTCAAATGGCAGAGTATGGCTGGCCTTCTACAGCAGGGGGATACAGCTTCTGTTTTCCTGCGTTAATTTTTGTGATGCTAGGAAATACAGATGAAAATCAAAGATGAAGTTATAGTGTCTCTCCCCTTCTTCCTCCCCTTGCACCATATGTTGATTTTGTGCATTTGCAGTTCTTTCTGTGTTGATGACTTAACTCACAATGTAGTTTAACAGTCTATGCCAGAAGATTGTTTAGCTTTCCAGATACACTTAGCTCTTTTTCCTTTGTGAACATGTACTCAATTTTCACTCACTTGCATTATCATTTTTTAAGTACTTGACAGTCTAGAGAAACGGTGTCATATAAACTTTCTCATTCTTGACCTTAGTAAGGTTATCAGTTCTGTTTTGTCAACACTGATCTAATGCAGTTTAAAAAAAATGAGATAAGAAATCAGTGAAGCTGTGAAGGAAAAATGTTCAATCCCTAAGCAATATTCTTAATGGATGTGAAGGGAGATTGGAAGGAGAAAGGGAACTGCTGGGATCTAGTATTCAGATTTTTAAAATAATCTGTTATATCTCTTGGTGGGTTGAATGTGGTATAATCCTGGGAATTTTTTCCAACTTTAAAATGCGATCACAATGTAAACGAGCATTGATAATGATTCTGAATCTTTTTACCAATGAATATGCTCCACATTAAAAAGAAGTATATAAGCATTTAAAAAAATAGAATCAAAGCTGACTTTCTGGTAGTTTACGTGCTGCACCCGTCAATTATGCTACTTGTTTTTGTTCTTAGATAAAGATCCCTATAGTTTTGGAAGAACAACTATAGTAAACTTACAGACTGGGTAAGTAAATCTTGCTGAGTACTTTTATGCTGATGTCTGTTTCCTGCCATAGTCTCTAAACACATGAATTGATAGTTGCAGCGTGGCTCGTGGGGTAGAAATTACTTATTCGTGCTTCATCAACTGAAACTGGGATACGTCCTGCCTCAGGCTATGCCATTACAGTGCTGATAAGAAATCTGGAGACTTGGCTCCTACTCTCTCAGCTCTTGCTTCTTGCACCACATGTTTCTCTTGGCTAATGACTACACATCTAGCCATATTATTTTCAGAAATTTCCACATTAAAAGAAACCACACTTCAGATGGAAAATAAACCTGACAGCTTTACTAGAATGTGTAACTCAGATGATTGAAATTCCCTTACGTCAGATTTATGTGTGTGCACATCTCTCCCATCCGTGCTCATGATTAAAATGACTTTTATGTGTTTTTGCAACAGTCTGTAAAATAGTTAATGTACAAAGCTGTACAATTTTTCTTTTTTAATACTTGATCAATCCAGATCTATCCATGCTACTATGTCCATTAGAGTTTCTATCAATGCACTTTGTTTTTTTTAACCACAATATGAGTCCTAGTAACTAGTGGGGATTTCTGGTTTGGTAAGCTATTGTAAAATAGCTTCCTGTATTCCAGGTTAATCATAATTATTAATGCTCTTTACAGAACTGAAGAACTGTTCACAGAACAGAACTTCTCTAAGCTTTGAGGAGGGAGCTATCAGAGAAGCAGAGTTTATTCCCTATATTAGGTTGCTGTCAATTTGGCTGAGGTCTGTGTTCAAGGAGAGTTCAATTATGCACTCAGCACAGTAACTAACAAGGCCATTAAAAACAATTTTTGCAGGCCTGATTGACTACCAGTAACTACCTTTTTTTACTTGTTTTTTGTTCAATGAGAGGTTCTGCTCTGCTTAGTGTTTTCAAGGCTACTTGTATCAGGCTGACAATTAGTTCTTCCTGTTTCTCATATTCATTAACGTTTTGTCCAACAGTAATGATCTCCTTTGGCTGCACACGGTTTTTGCTGTTATTTACCTGATTCTGACTGTTGTCTTCATGAGACATCACATGAAGTATGTCACATATAAAGAAGAAAACATAGTAAGTTTCTGTATTGGCATGAAATAAAAATCACGCTGCATTTTTCCAAGTGGATAGTGCTAAAAAAGCAAATTGCTAAGATGCCTCCTGCTTGCTAGAATGTGATGTAAGTGTGAAGGAATTCACTGAAAGCAAAGCTCCATTGAGTGAATTGTGAAAGTGGATGGAGAGAAGGAGACTGGGGAGGGATTTGTGAAATTTTGGTGTAACCTGTTGCCATTGTAGACGATGAACATGGTACTGTCTTGAATAGATGCAGCTCCCATCAAAATAAAAATTTCCTGCCTTTTTTTCCCCTCTACAGCACAGCAACTTGTGCTGTGTAACTGCCTTCCTCATACTCTTGTTTTCTCTTTCATGATGTGGTTTCTCAAAATTGGAGTTGCACTTTTCTCTTGCAGGTTAAGTGCACATTATTTATAACTGGTCTTCCAAAAAATGCAAGAGAAGAGACAATACAAGGCCATTTCACGTAAGTTTTTTTTATCTAATTTCAAGTACATTTCATGCTTGAGTAGTGTCATTAAGAACAGGAGACTTAAAGTTGTCCTAGTAATTTTACCTGCCCAAGCAGAAACATTATTTGACTTTTGCACTGTTCAAAATTTGTATTATAGTATCCATTTCATAAGACCTTATCTTATTCCTTGGACAGAATTGAGAAAAGACCATATTAAAGACTATAGTTAGCTGATCTTAAAATTGGAATCTAAGAAAGTGGTTGTGGATCCACACTCTCCATTCATGCTCCCACGTGGCCTTTACTGGGGAATAATGCTGCACATCTCGTCTTAAAGTAACTTCCATTAACTGTCCCTCTGGAAGACTGCACTCTATGGTGCCTTGTTCAGAAATTAAATGAGTGATTGAGATGTCAGACATCAGTGATGCTCTTTGAAAGAGTTTCTTCATTGTACTTTCTGTTCTTATTATTCTTGTGTTCTGCTTCCTTTTCAGTGCTGCCTACCCAACCTGCACTGTCCTGGAGGTCCAGCTGTGTTATGATGTCGCCAAGCTTATTCGTCTTTTCAAAAAAAGGTACTTGTTTTTGTAATCTACCCAAGTTTAGCGTAATTTTATGAATGCTTTGCCAGTCCTTAATCAACATATACTGGTAGTACTAAGCTTGCACATACTAGAAATTAATTCTACTCTTAAAGTTCTCCTCTGGACTTCAGTTAGATTCAGCTGTGTTTTAAGGTGAGTTGCAGGATTCATCCTGTTTCTTGTAGGTATGATATGGTTCTTGTCAGGCAGTACAAAGTGGGAAAACTCAACTGTTGAATTACTGACTGTGGGACCCTGCTTCTTTGGCCAGAGGTGCTAGCCATAGGAGAAAAAAGTGTTACTTCTGGGCTATACATTGCTGGTTTTTTTCCTGGAACCTCACTCAGGTGTAGGCAGTATAATTCTATTACAGACTTGAAAATAAATTATGCCAAGTAGCCAAAATAAGGTATATGAGTGTCTTTGGTGACGGATTAATTTTTTGTCAGTCCTGGACATAGCTTTTTCTCTTGGGGTTTATATTCTTCTTAAGCCTGATGTTCATACTGTTTTCTTGCAAAATGTTATGGGTGTATTTTTCTGTCCAGAAAACAGGCAGAAAAAAGCCTGACTTACTATGAGCACCTGCATCAGAAGTATGGCAAGCGGGTCCAAATCAACCCTAAGCCCTGTGGCCAGTTCTGCTGTTGTGAAGTGAGAGGATGCGAAAGGGTAAGAGATTGTGTTCCTTTTTATTTATGGCTGGGTAGATTGTTGAATAGTAGAGAGTAATTTTTCTGTGACACCTTGTTGAGCTTCAGAAAATTCCCTATTTATTTCAGATAGCTCACCCTTCATGTTCTTGCACCCTACGGAACAGGAATTCCCCCAAACTTTTGAAATGTAATCTTAGTGCAAAAATTGAAAAACTTCCTGTTTGTCTTCGCATTGTGACCTGATTTGTAATTTGTGAAAGTACTATGAGGAAGAGAGACTATGGTTTGCGTAAGCTGTATTTTACTGAAGATATTAGCCATTTGGTACTTGGATGTAACAATCATCAATTTCCCGACAGGAGGATGCTGTAGATTATTATACCAAAGTTAGAAATGAACTGATGGAAGAATATTCAAAAGAAGAACAAGCTGTTCATAATAACCCACTGGGAATGGCTTTTGTAACATTTCAAGAGAAATCCATGGCAACCTAGTAAGTTTTGTCTGCTGTCTTGTTTGTTCTCTTTTAACTAAAATAGTACAACTGATCTCCTGTTCCTGTCACTTGTTTGCTTATGTTGGTTCTTCTTCCTTTCTTCTGCTTTTTCACCATCTCGTGGATTTCATCTGCTTTGGTTCCTGGTAAGTTTTCCTATAAGTGTGCAATTAGCCTCTATGCTTCAAGTGAAGAAAATATCTAAGGGACTAAATTCACTGGGATAAGGAGCCTCTCTCTTCTGTGTGATTCCAGTCCATCAGTGAAGGTTAATAGGAGGCCAGAATAATTGGGTCTTGAATACAAATTACTAATTTGTCCATTTTCTACTGGGCAAATGGTCCAGTTACCAAACCGTCACGGTGGGTGCAAATTACTCTGCAAATTAGTCATCTTGGCAACTAGAGTCAGTGACTGACCCGGCCACAGGTGATAGACACACATTATGTATCTCTCTTGCCTGTTATTGTAGCTATCTGCATAGGCCTAATATCAGTATTTCTTCAGCACTTTTTACTTAGCCATCTGCAGAGAAAATGCATGTAGCCTCTTGTTTTCCCTTGGCACTTTGTGAGCATCTTTTCCTAACACAAGGTGGGTAAAGGAAAGCAGAATAATATTTGTGTTACAAAAATAACACAGCATGCTTTTTTATTCTCTATAGCCTCTCTGATGTAAAATGTCTGCATTCTTTTGGCCTTCAAGTCATGTCAGAGAGGCAGTCTTTCAGGCTTTTTTTCAAGAGTATGGAATTCCTTGCAAGAATTTGAGATGCAGGAGAAAGTTCTGCTTGTTGCTCTTTAGCTGAGTGGTAGTTACGTGGTGAAATCTGCCCCTCTCCTAATTTTGTAATGTTACAGGCCATATTTATAGAATCTAGAGCATGAAATAGCATTTTAAGATGGGAAACTGAAAGAAAAAATAAATGTTGAAGTTCCTTCCCTAGCTGCTGATTTGTCATACCCAGTATCGATGGGATAGTCTCTCTTTGGGCACACGTTCCGAGTCACGCTGCGGGTGTCTCTGAATTGAATTATCAAGAACTGAAAATATTTATGTTTGTTTAGCTTGGAATTGATGCAGTGGACTCCATTCTCTGGAAAAATACATTAGATTACGTGTGAAGCTGAAGCTGCCATCAAGTTAGGAAATTGTTTGGTGCCTTTCACAGGTTCTGCTTCACAGAGCCCCAAAATAGGATGAGGGAAATGGGAAGCCAGGACTGAGGTTCATGGAGTCAGGTGGCTGTAGAAGTTTGGTTAGTAATGGTACTTGGTAGTACAGCTGGTAGCGTAAAAGCTCGCTTTGTATATATTTTTAAAAATAAACTGTCAAAGTATAATTAACCCTCTTAAATACTTGCTGCTGCAAGATGCTCGCAATTCGACATCACTACTCGAATTTCAGTCAGGTAAAGATCTGGGCTTTGGGTGTTGTTTTTGTTTTGTTTGTTTGCTGTTTGTGTGTGTGTGGTTCTCTGTTTTCTTTGTGTTAAGAACACAAATGAGAAACAAGCATGTTCAGGAGTTTTAGAGTCTGCCTGTTCAAATAGAATATATACTGTTTCCATGCTGGTGTAAGAGCTTATCCGGAGTGGAACTTCTTTTGCACAGTAACGTACACACAGCTGTACTGTCTCTGAGTATCTACCTAGCACTTCTGTTGCTGTGTTTTGAGAAAGCATTTATTCTAGGCATGTTCAAAATTTTCTTTAAATACATTGTTTGTCAATCAGCTCGTAATATTAGAAGATAAAATTAAGTATTTTGATTATTTTAGGAGTGGGCAAAAAAAGGTAAAATGCATAATATAATGTTACCTTATTATCTAGGTATTGTCTTGATCTCTGGTTAGTAAAAACAGAAGAACCTTCCTCACTATATTCCCAGTCTTTCTCATTACATATGCAGTGTTTTGAGGTGTAAAAACTTGAAAAAAAACTTCCTCTTCTTTTTTTTTCTTCCTTACAGTATCCTTAAGGACTTCAATGCCTGCAAATGTCAGAGTATTAAGTGTAAAGGAGAACCCCAGCCATCATCCTACAGCAGGGAGCTGTGTGTCTCAAACTGGGAGGTCACATACGCTCCTTATCCTGAGAATATTTGTTGGTAAGAGTCCTGTCTTATATCCAGTTGTTTATGATATTGAATGGGGACATGAGAAGTGGGAGGAGCATGTTTTTCTTTAACCCTAAAATAAGACTTTCTATAGTGTTTGGATGCTGCTGAGCTACATCTTTATTTCCATTTCTGGTGTTCTTCGTTGACTTTGGGGAGGCCTCTCAGGGGGCTGACTAGAGTTTTGCCACCCCAAAGTTCTAGTACCTGCAGTTCCTGTCAACTTAAAAACAAAACAAAGCCAAATCACCCCTCCAGCCATCCTCCCTTGGTGTTAGTGCTGAGTATTCTCCAAGTATCTATATTGCTTTTGAGTTTCCCCATGATGAGTATAACTTGATCCAGAAGATCTGTCGTCTTACATCTTTTTATTAACCCACTAAATTTCCCAGCCTTTACCCACTGCTTACAGGAGAGTGTCAGGAAATAGATAAATGCTTTTTGAATGAAACTGGTCCTGTGCTGCCTTCTGTCATGCTTATAGGCTAAAAATGACCAAACGTTTTCCAGTCGCTTTGCGAATATTTTAGGGTTGGGTCAATATGATTCCCTGTTCATATAACAGTAATTTGTTGTGACGTTTCCATTGCCCAAACCAAAACTGCAAGTGAGACACAAACATGCACAAGTTTCTGTATTTCACATGTATGTGACGTTAAAAAAATAAACCAAACAACCAACACTTTTTTTCCTAATGATTTTAATAGAATAGTACTTTTAAGGTGACTGCCATCTATTTCTAATAATTGACAGGTTTTCTCTTGAACTACAATTCTGCTGTTGGGAATAAAGTACAAAATCTTTAACCGTAAAACAAACAACCATGAATCTTAGCTGTGTCTTTTGAGACATGAATTAAAAATCTCTTGCAAGCACCTTTCCAAGCAAGGTCAGTTTAATCTGACTTTTTCATGAAAGGGTTCTTGCATATATGTGTGCTTCATTTCCTCTTCCTTTCTTCAAGCACTGGCCTATGGACACAGGAAATGATTGTTGAGACTCAGTGGGCTGGGACACTTACAAAGCTTTTCTAAAAACCTCTGAGAGGGGAAGATGGTGGGATTTTGTTGTTTCTCCTCCTTGAAGAAGAGGAGGCACAGGGATTTGCCAAGTTACTTACCTGGGCTCATCAAAAGAGTTGTCCTAGTTGGGGATGCCTCTGTATCCCTGTTTTGTCTGTTCTAAATATTTGGCTTTGGCTGGGGTTCAGATCATTCCAGTCCCCTTGGGAACCAGTTCAGATCACATTTAAGAACTCTGCCTGTTTAAGACCTATGGCTTCTGTTTTAGTGTGACAAGAAGGGATGTAGGGTTCTTTAATTGTTTTTTTTTCAAATCATGGTTTCTTGATAGATTGATTCTGCCTCTGATCGCTATTTGCTTTGCAGAAATTCTCTGTCTCTTCTTGTTCTAACTTTACTACTTCCGTATTATTAAACAGGGGAAATGTTTCCTCCCAAGCCTTAACTACATTAGACGTTGTGTTTTTGTTATGGAAGACTAAATATGTTCTGTTGCAAGCTCAATTTATGTTATCATACAAGAAAGGTTACACAGTTTTCTTTCTTTTTGATAGCAACTGGAACTTGTGTAGTCCTTTGTTACACAAGTTTGAGACTATGAAAGCTCAATTTAGAAAAAGTGCCAAAAAAAGTATCTGTTACTTGACAGGTAGTATGTATGTATTTTTAACAGCAAATGCTTACTGCTTGGTTTTATATGCTCTTTCTTTTTTTTTTTTCAGGAAAAATCTTTCAGTGCGTGGACTGAAATGGTGGTTTAGATGGGCTTGCATTAATTTACTGCTTTTTATTGTGCTGTTTTTTCTTACCACTCCTTCCATAATCATCTCAACCATGGACAAGTTCAATGTCACTAAACCCATTCACTACCTTAATGTGAGTATCACCGTATGTTTGCATATAGCTGTGTGTCAGACCACAGTGTCGATAAACTGATGGGTATGTAATAAGACAAGGAAATAATGTCTATAAGCTAAATTCAGTTGAAATTCTCAGGATTGTTTTATGGAACTGCTGATTAGAAAGCATATGTCCAGAATCAGGTCTTTATTCTTCTTTTGTTCCTTGATGGTAGGCTGAAGTAATTTCATCTGAAACTTTATATTATTATAAATGTCTTACTTGTTTGTAGTAAAAATTTGGATTCCAAATTTACATAATTCTAAATTTTGTAATCAAAAACTTTGACCAAAAATGGAATTTGAAGTCTAACTTGTTTGGGTTTTTTTTTTATGATGAGAAGGGAGAATTCAGATTTTTAAAATCTGAAGTAAAATACCATTATTTTATTTTGCTTGTTGGATTCAAAGAAGGATGGCACGTATAGCTGGTCCTAGTTTGACTGCAGCTAAAATCTCTTGCACAGTGTTCATGTTAAATCCTTCACCGAGCTAATGTCAGCTACATAAAAACTGCTTGTGAGACTTCACTCTCATGGAATTCTGATTTAATTCCCAATCCTGTTCTTGTTTTTTGTCTTGCACACCACTGCTGAGCACTTAACTTATTTTAAGACTGTATCTGAGTATAATTTCTACAGTCCAACCTGCTATAATTTACAAAAAGCAAAATATTGCAGCCTCTGTTCTACAGCAGCTACATTAAAATGTTTTTAATGCTGCTTCTTACTTTTCTTCCCCCACTAGAATCCCATCGTCAGTCAGTTTTTCCCAACGCTCTTGCTCTGGTCCTTCTCAGCTTTGCTACCAACAATTGTCTATTACTCAACTTTGCTGGAGTCCCACTGGACAAAGTAAGTGAGATTTT
>JAHREE010150551.1:0-27596 GCA_033628505.1 Tringa tobata
CGTAACGGGCTAAAAAGATCTTGCAGGTTTCCATGGGGCTCAGCTGAGCTGTGCACGGAGGGGGAAAGGGAAAAACAGAGGTGGAAGCCAGTGCCACACATCCAGCAAAGGGCTTTTCCACCCTTCTTCAGCTGGTTTATGATGGGCCAAGTATGCTTTCTCCTTGCTTTGTGAGGGCAGAGGTGTTGGGGAGCGGAGAGACTCTGCACCACTCACCTCCGTCTGCCTGGAGGTGGTTACAGAGGGACGTGAATTGTCCCATGGTGTGGAGCAGACCTTGCAAGGTGGGGAGGGGCAACTGCTTCTCAGAAAGATTAAGTGGGACATTTTTGTGTAGCTTCAGCTTCATGTGGTCCTCCTTGCATTGGCCAGAAATGGACATCAGCAGCCTGGGACATGGCTGACTCTTTGCTTCCTCTGGTTTTACCCTAACTACCTCTGCTTCATGGATGAGCTGCTGCTCTAATTAAAACCGAAGAAAAAGGAGGACCAGGAGGGCTGCAAGGGGAGTGGGAAAGTAGAAATAAGGTGAAGGTCCATTGATTTGTTCTTAGTCAAATGGCTGCTGTGCCTCTGCGGACCCCAGTGGGATACACACCACTGAATACAAGATGCAGAAGTGAGAAAGAGATCTTCCACGCACCCTGGGGATCCCTAATTCTGCTGGGGATTTTGAAATGTGGATGAAATACGTGAGAAATCCCACCTGCAGGTGGCTGCAGACTTCCCAAAGCTGGTGTACCAAAGCCTTCCCAGGCCTGGGGCAGGGAAGAAGTGCTCAGGGGACAGTGGCTTTTCCGATCCAGGTTCTGTTTTCTCTTACGCTTCTGAAAATCCCGAACAATCCCACTGATGGCTCTCGGACACCTGGGGTTTCTGCTTACGTGGTCCACTGTGGAGGTAGCTGCCACGTGTGCTTATTTATTTGTTTCTGTTCTCACCTCCTCCTTGCTGCTCACTGCTGGCGAGCCTGGCAGGTTGTCAGGAACCGGGCTGCTCTTACCTAACGTTACACCAAAATCGGTAAGAAAGGATTCAGGGGAATCCGTGGCTGGGATCGCCTTTGATCCTTGGATTCCCTTCTGGTTTGTCCACATCCCTCAGGACTGGGCATAACGTGGAGGACCAGATCTCCAGCCACGGCACTTGGCGAGTGCTACCGCAGCCGCCTGCAAGAGCAGCATCTCTCAGGTCCCTGAGAGAGCGCGGCCAGAGTTCAAGCCTCTATAATTAATGGCAATTACCCAGTCGAGGGAGTGGGTACGAAACTGATTTAACTCATCTGAAATCCTCAGCCTGAGTCGCACCCACGTCTGGAGGATGCTCGACAGGGAGGTGGGCAGGGTTCCCCACAGCACCCACGGTGCTTTGGGTGCTGGTGTGAGCTGGTTTAAAACCAACGTGACCCTGGCAGCCACGATCCCGTCTCTGGGTTGCAGCACGGACAGACCCAAAGCGATGGAGCCAGGCTCTGTCCTACACCCGTCTCCTTTGGTGATAAATCATGAGCGTTTTCGTTCAGGTGCAGTGATAAATCGAAGGGCTGCGTACGATAGCGTAACACAATAGTGGTTTTTAGCTAATAAATTGGGCTTTTACGTAAATGCTTCCATGCACACGTACGCTGTCAGGCGGCAGGTGAGACAGGGAAGTCAGAAACATTATTCTGTGGAGAAAAGGGAGCCTTGGAAACTTGCCACTTTTGTTCAAGTCCCTGCTCTCTGGGAACTCGATTTTCACCTTCTTTCCCTCCATGTTTTAGTTCACGTGATTATTTTTTTTGATTTTTTTTTTCCTTTTAAAAATAGATGCCTCCTTTGTGGTAAGAACACCCTGCGCCTGTTCGCGCAGCGGGGGAGAGATTCAGCCCAGTGCAAGACGGGGATGGGGTGAGGCTTCAGCATCGCATCGGTTCCGGGTCAGGCAGCAGGACACGGGGGCTGACGTTAAACTTCTGCCTCAGAGGGAATGGCCGTGGGCATGGGCTGTCTGTTTCTTCCATTTAAGAAGAAGAAAAAAAAAAAAAGAAAAAGATGAGAGTAAATGTTCATCCTGCAGCCAGAACAGCTTTGATTATTCAAGGAAGCATTTAGGGTTCAAATGCGTCCTTACATCGTGTTACTGAATTCCTGTCCTGCCCTCCCATTCCCTTCCAGGGGATGCTCACCACTGAGTTTGGTGGGTTTGGGTTTATTGTAAAGGGGAGCTGCAGAAATTAATGTGCTTTGTGGGGAAGGGAGAGGGGTGCAAAGGTAAACTATGGGCAGAAAGCGAAACCTGATTGTGTGTGGCCTTGGACAATCATGGCACGTACCAAAAGGGAAGGGGTGTTGTAAAGCAGAGGGGACAGTACTGGTCCTTTCAGCTCAAGCACTCAGCGCTGCTGTGTTGGATCCAGCTGTGGCAGAGGGATGGGCATCGTGTTTCCATCCAGATGCGTCAGTCGGGACTCATGGTCATGGACACCCCAGCTCAGCCAGGATGTGCCCTGTGACAGTAGCACTCACATTAAAGCCGAACTGGGGAAGAGATGCCCTATGTGAGGCTCTACAGAGCCAGTGAGGATCACACTGAACCTTCTCACAGCACCTCTGACACTCATTGATTCAGCACACAGAGTACTTCAGAAGGAAAATAGTTTGTGGAAGTTTATGCCCACCTGAAGGTTTTATCTAATGAATATATCTGGAACCATCAGAGCTTCTCCTCTGTACCTCCATGGGACGTTCTTCCCAACACAACTGTCTCTTCCCAGGTAGTTCAGCCTAAGCCGCAAGCATCTGGAGAAAAAGCAGGAACATCTCTGGAGATGCAGAAACCCTGCTGGGGCTCAGAGAAGCCCCATGGACCCTCACAGCCTGCTTCTCTGCACCCTCCATTGATGGCCTTGGTGGCCTCCAGCCCTTGGGTCGACTTTCACTCCTTTTCCAATACCATTTGACTTCTCTGCAAAGAATTCCCTCTGTGCTGGGAATTTAACTTTTCTAACACGGCGTGAGGAAGGGACCAGCAAGAGCTGCTTCTGGATAACTCCATGCACCGATGGATTTAAACCACAAGCTCCCCAGGAGAGGGGGTTTGCTCTGGGCAGTGTCTTCATGGGGGTTGCTTTACCCCAGCTCCTGGCTCAGTGACCCCCCCCTCTGCAATGCTGTCCTACCTTTGCCACTGCTCACAACAAGTGTTGGGTATTTTTTTTCTCGGTAGCATGTAGGTCACTGGAGAGCCTTAGGGACCTGACAGCTGACATTCATCCTTGATTTTGAATCCATGCGTCAAGCTTTCTGGAGGCAATAGAAGTAGAGTTGCTGGTGAGACCGACTGCCTTTTGTGTGGCTTCAATTAAATGTCTTTCTCGGCATGGGATAGTTGCCAGAGCCTTTTTTTTTTTGTGTTGAAAGAAATGGTTTTATTTAGATATATATAGAAGAAATCCCACCTGGCTTTTTGGAAGGGTTTCAGCTGGAATGTAGCAGATCCCGTATTCTTCTATAAAAAGGTGAGCTGTATTTTTCAGCTGAACTTTTCTCCCTTTTATAGCTGTGATTTGGCACACAGGAGGGGTAAGCAGTGGCCGGGTCACTGCCCTTCCCCAGCCCAGGAAGGAAAGCTGCAGCACGTGCCGTGGCCAGTGACACGGGAGCAGCTGCTGAGGACAAGACTGGGGAGGAGACCAAGCTCTGGGCTGACCCCCGCCCCGACACCTGCTGTTGGGGTCTGCACAGGAACTTTGGGGTGGCTTGGAGACCCCAGGAGATGCTTGTCTTGACTGCTATGAAGTCTGCCCTGCCAATGAGATGCCTTCACAGCCATGATCTCTGGAGAGGACCCATGGGGACGGTCATGGCAGAGCACGTGCTGCTTCTCCCAGCCTTTATTTGCTTTGTCCTCACTGTTCTTTCAACCCAGGATAACACCATCTCTCTCTGTTTTAACAACAGTGTCAGCACGGGCACCAGGTTAAAACAAGGCAAGCGGCCACCATTGCCTCTGTTTTCTTTCTTCCTTCACAGTTTTAAATTTTGGTTGCTCAAATGACCTTCTCTGGACCTGGGTCTCCTCCTCCTTGGTGATCCATGCTGCCTGGTGTCCCCTGCGCTGTGACCAGGTGCTTCGGTCCCCAGCAGCTCTTTGCCCCGGTGTTACATTGCTCAGCCACAGATGCATCTTAATTCAAGGTCGCACCTATTTTTAATACGCATTTACTTATCAAGGGTGCACATTGCAGTCTCTTCCCAGCCCCAGCTGGAGAAGTGACCTGCCCCGTCTCATCCAGACTCGCTCCTTCCCGCAGCAGCCGAAGATGCCAGAAAGGCTCCCAGGAGCTGCAGCACCTCAGCCCACTGTAATATTTGCATGAGAAAGCAGGGAGGAAATGAAATCCAAAGCGAAGAAGAGGTGTGAGTCACTTGGTGAAACTGCCGGTACCCGCTGCTGAATTCCCTGGGGCTTAAAACCAAGGAGGGACTGGAAATCCCAGGGGTGCAACAGCCAGGATGACAAGAACACGCTCGATCCTTGTGTGCTGGGAGCCTGGCCACGCTGACAAGCTCATTTCTGTTTGGTGTTCTATATTGTGATCTGATTAATATGGAAATTGTCATGTGTGCCCATGCTGGGTGACCACACATCCCCATGCTTTTACTGGTCCTGCTCTGAAAATGCCTTTTGGGCTGTGGGGTGTCCCTGGATCCCCTAGGAGCATGAAGTGATGGTTTAAATCCTCCACTCGCTGCTCTCAGGTTCTCCCAAGTACGGCCTTTAAAGGCTGTGCCGTCAACTGCTTGATTAATTAATGCTCTTCTGTTTCCCTTCTTTGATGATGATATTCAGTGATCTGACTGAAACTCACCTCCCAGGGCGGAGACACTCTCACAGACTGAAAGAGGCTGGACGTGTATTTTTAGTAAAACAGTGTTTTCAGCTCAGGATTTGAAGTTTCTGGTCATTTCCTCGTCTCAATCTGAGTCACACGCCAAGTCCTTTCTGTTGTTTATTGCAGATGTTGAAGGTTACGATAATCTGGGAGTTAAGTGCTCGGCTCTTGCGGGGAGCAGGAAGCGAGGAGGAGGAGGATGAGCTCTCCCTGTTCATCAGCACCGGGAACCCAAGCTTATCACAAAACTTCCAGGGCTGCATTGGAAAAGAAATACTGCATTGGAAAAGGCAAGTGGCAGGATTTAAGGCCGTTCCACGTTATTGCTCTGCTCAGCCGAAAGAAGTGAGGGATCAGCCCTCTTGTCCTGGCCCAGGGATGAGCACAGGAGGGCTGTCTGTCCGTCCGTCTGCTGGCAAGTCCCAGTCCCCAGAAGCAGCAGGCTCATGGCACTGGGGGGCTGCAGCACTGGATGAGGAGCCAGGGTGCCCTCCTCTACCGAAGCTTCAGCAAATATTCCTTAATGCGGCTTCTCGCCTCTGCCTGCAGGCAAGGATTTAAGCCAGAAACGCGGTCGGTCGGGTTTGTCCTGCCATCGTCAGCTCACCTTGGAGGTGTCAGCCCTGCAACAGTGCTTAACCCCCAGTGCAGCTTCCCCAGCTGGACACCGGTACCCGTCAGGGCTGGATCCTACAAGCTGGTACCCCAGTGTTTCCCTCCTCGCCCTTACACCCCGGATTTCCAAACTCTTCATCAGTCAGTAGACATTCAGAGCACTGAGAAGCTTCAACACAGGGATGGGGCAGGGGTCTGCTGGCATGCCGGGCTTGTGCCGCAGAGCCAGAAGGCAGCAATGAAGTGGTCTGGTACTTTCCTGCTCTGGCCTGTGCTGGGGCAGACTGGTGTCCCCCCGCAGGACCAGCTGTGTCCGGGGAGGATGCTCAGTGCCGCAGCTGCTGGAAAATCTCTCTCCCGAGCCCAGCAGCACCAGTTTTGCTGCAGGCGGGGGGAACAGGCTGAGCTCTTGCTGGTAGGCAACGTGCTCTTCCCGCTCGGGTGAGTCCGTGCTTAACTCACCGTCACTCAGAGAAAGAGGACACGTGTGGGGACGAGTGTGTGCGGCAACGCAGGGCCTTCCCAAAGCGTCGGGCTCTCGCGTTGGGCCGGGGCGGCAGATCTGGAGAGGACCAGACAGGCTGTCGGGAGCACTGAGCATCAACGATGCTGTGCGGCCACTGGAGCTTTAGGGTTGGGTTTTTTCTCCCTGGGGGTGTATCCCAGGCATGTAAAGCCCCCGTTTCTGATGCATGGGGGTCCACAGCCCTCCTGGCGTGCCCTGGAGCAGCAGGGATACAGTGACCGTATGGCAGTGGGGCCATCCCGGGATGGTGGTGACTGTCGGCTGCGTCGCCTCACTCACCCCCAGCTTTGGGGACACCAGTTTTTGCCAGAGGGATGGGTGAGACTCCCTGCAGAGCCCAGCTGGGCAGAGGTGCCCAGGTGCCCTCCCTTCCCACCTGCCCCTGGGGAATTCAGAGCCTGTTAGACCATTTTGCAGCCAGAAAGATGTTTTCCCACTGGTGAGGGCTGTGCCTGCCCTTGAGCGGTGCGTCCAGCTTCCTCCTTTCCTCCTCTTGCGGGAGCAAACAATTCAACACTGAAAATGGAGCTGACGACAGCACTAATTGCCTACGAGACAGCATGGCGGGCTGGGGCCCAGGGGATGGCATACCACGGGGTCTTAAAACCGCAGATGAGTGCCCAGTGGGATATTTTACCAGCTCACAGGAGATGGGAGAGGGCTCTGCGCTAAGCCGGGGAATACGCTGCACAGGGGGGGCTTTGGAAGCAGCACAAGTTGAGCTGGTAAATTATAAAATGCCACACTTGAGGTCTGTTATATAAGGTCCCTTTACAGAACCTGGGAGCTAAATATAAAAGAGAGTTACGTTTTGGGCTGGTGTAAAATGATGCTCCAGAACGGGTTTGTGTGGGAAGGAGCGCTCTGCAGCGCTGCGAGAAACGGAAAGGCTTTCGGGACTCTGGGTCCGCTCCCAGCCTCCATCGCTTGTTTTCTCTGCAACCTTGTGAGAAGCATTTACTCCCCAGGTCTCAGTTTCCCTCTCGTTAAATCAGGAACAATAAAACCTCCATCTTTTTGCAGCTGCGTTGTCAAGATTAATTCATGTTTCCAAAGTGACCTGAGAATCTATAGAAACCTGCACAGTATATCATTATCCTGATCTAAACTTGGCATATAATATCAGTGAGCCAAGTTCCCCTCCCACACTGGAGGAGAAAGGGTTGTGTCAGCATAGCCAAGAGGAAAATTCCAGCCACTGCTCCTAACTAAAAAATCTAGAAGAGAAAACCCTTTTCGGGCTGAGCCCATTTTGTTTCCCTTGAGGAAATTCCATCCTTCATTAGCTCCGAGCAGAAGGATCAGCAAACTCAGCTCATTCCAAAGTGCGGAGGGGGATAATGGGTGTTTGGGATGGCTCATCCTTCCTCTCCAGGATGGTAATGGTGATGCTGGGCTCCTGCAGGACCTGCTGCCACCATCACCGGCTCCTGCTGCTTGCAGGTGACAAAGCCAGGAGCATCTCCCATGGGAAACACAAGTGGCAGTGGAGCAAAGTAGAAATGCAGAGAGATGCTGTATGTGCCGGGATCCAGCCTGCTTGGCAATGACTTAGGGACATTTTGGACTCCCTCAGCTCCTGCCCTTTTTCTCTTCAGCTGTATTTTCACCACCAAACCCAGTGTGGCCCTCAGAGTCCTGCTCTGCTTGGAGGATGCTCCCTCCTGTCCCTGGTTCTCCGTGAAATATTGGGAAGAGCCTGGCCTGCCCTCTCCTTCCTCTCTGCACGCAGAGTGAAGACCATAGATGCTGGGCAGTCACAGAAGAGCTGGGTGGATTTTCAGGTTGGATTTCACCATTCCATCTGGGGGCTCAGAGAAAGCACAGACTGAAGGACAGCTGAAGCATGAGACGTCAGAGGAGAGCCTGGCTGGGATGAGCAGGGGGTGGTGCTGCCGCAGCCTTGTTCCCGCAGTGGTGGAGGGACACAAAGATTCAACTAGGATGAGCCTAGTTCAGCTTCTCTCTCAGCCTAAAGAGAGCAAATGGAGGGCCTGTCCTGGCCAGGGGGACCAGGGAGCTGCTCACCTGGGCTCGTGTCGGCGGCTCATTTCCTCCTTGGAGACAGCTCATGCCCCATTCAGGGGTTACCTGAAGATGGGAGAGGGGGAGACCGCTGCATCCCCTGTCTTTTGCTAGGATGCAGGTGATGCCAAGCATTGTGGTCGTCTGAGCAGAGGCAGAACAGGGGATGTAGGAGCCCTGGGAAGCTTTGTCACCCCCCTTTGCAGCCCTCCCTGCTGTGCAGTACCCATCAGGACCAGTGTTTCGCAGCCCGTGCCTGGCTGCATGGCAGGGCCTGGCCAAAGCGGATGCACGGCCCTTCCAGGTATGATGTGTGGTTTCTTAAAACCACCTGATCAGCCAGCCCTGATCCCGCTCCTGTGAAACCCATCCCAATCGCTGGAAAAAAAAATGTGTTCTGACAGGATGGAGATTTGCAGGGGAGTTGCCAAGCAACTGGCGCAGCTCTGCCGATGCCTGCTCCTCTCCTCCCTCTGAGCAGTGAGCAGGCAGGGGATGGCTGCATCCCTGCATCCCTCTGCCCAGCCAGCCCAGCGCTCCCTGCCCGTACCAGCCTGCCTCTGCCTGCCCAGGGAGGTACCACTGGGAAAGGCAGGGACTGCTCATAGCTGATGGGACAGGATGCTCCTGGCTGGTGGGGATGGCACCTCCTGCACACCCAACCCGGGGCAAATCGCCATCAGCAGCAGGGTCAGAAATGGGCTCCCTCTTCCAACCCGTCTCCGAGCTGTGCAGCTTCCTTTTGAACTAGTTCCAGAAACGTGTGCTAACACACCGAGCAAAACACCCAGGAGGACTCATTATAACCCGGCTTTGATCAGTGTCACCTCTGCATTTCTTTGGGAGCCGCTTCAGATTTACACTAAGAGAAATATGCAGCCCGAACCCTTGAGATTTTCTTTTTTAAAACTTCAGTTTAAATCAACTCTTGAGTAACAACTGCCTCTTACAAAAATCAGCTGATGTCCCTCCTAAAGCCTTGGACCTGCAGCGAAGGGCATGAAGCAATGGCTGACGGGAGGGGAGGCAACTAATAGCTGCGATCTTGCAAAAGATCAGTTGCTGAGTGAGTGGCAATAAACAGTAAATCCAGCCAGCTTGTGGAAATGGCAAATGGACCAGACTGTTCAGAACAATCTGTTCCTTCCTCAGAGAAGGGCTGTGGTGCTGGCGGTAGGCTGGGAAAGTGGCTATTCTCGGCGTGAAGCTGGTCTGAAATTCTACTTCAGAAAAATGGCAGGGCCAAGACAGGATAATTACTGGGAGACATGTCCTAAATCAAATAAAAAGGCTGCAAGGGGCTTTGCTGGGCTGACTCTTCTCCAGGGAGGTTTGCGCTGAAGGAGCCCTGCTCTGCCTCGTCCCATGGACCTTCTCGCTGCCGTGTCCATGGCTTTCTGCTCCAGCAGCTCAGCCGCCATACTGATACTCGGGCAGGGAAACCCTGCTGATCTACCTCGGGTCACTGGCATGTATTTGTCTGTGCATTTCACTGTCTCATACCATCATCTACTTAATCAGGCATTAATGTCACTGAGCCAGAAGAAGAGCAGTTGATGCACCCAGTTTCTTGCCTGGTGATGACATTGTCGTTGGAAGGCGATACCCCAGAGTGTGCAAACCTCTCCCGTAAAGCCAAAACTGGGGAGACAGAAAAGTCTGGGACTGTCGATATCGACACTATGCCAGGCTGGACCTGGGGTGCAATTCCTCCAGGCAGATTTATTTCATTTGTCCTGATTTCCTCGGGGCTTGTGGGCTCCCCCAGGATCCTTTCTTCCTGTGCTCAACCCAGAGATCAAGTGGCCTTCATTTGATTTGGAAAAGAAAAAGAAGATAAACTGAATGCAGATGGTGCAGAACACCCATACAGCAGTTTAATTAATTGCCTTTAAATGTTAATTCAAAATAGTTTCCCTGAGTGATCTTATATAGACAGATCCTCAGTTGCCTTAAGCCACTTTCCAGAGTGTGTTCAACTAATAAGGTATTCTTAGTCCTGATCGGGATGGTAATCAGGAATGATTAATTGGAAATAGCTCTTCTAAAGCAAGCTGTACCTGCTGCACTCTCCTTTGCTGCCCAGCTCTGCCCAGAACTGGCAGCGAGCCCTTGGGGGGCACAGGGAAGGAACTCCCCCCGTGATGTGCTGATTTCTCAGCCACAAATCACCCTCCCACCCCTCTTCCCAGTGCTCTCCAGCTAGATCTGGCACGGAGGGTTTCCAGCACGGCATCTGGATCTGCCAACAGACTTCCCTGGGGGAGAACGGCATCTGGGAGGTCACAGCAGGAATTTATTAGCTGGGTTTAGCCACAGCCAAGCTCTCTGCTGGACCTTCAGAGCTATTGCATTGCCTCTCCCACCCCTGAGCAAGACGGCCCCCCGCTCAGGTTTTATGCTGTACAAGGGCCGTGTCCCTCCAAAACTGCTAAGGGATCAGCAGCCCTGCTGAGAGCGTTACTTTGTGCAGTTTTGCCTAAATCACAGGCAAACAAAAAAGTCTGCCCAGAGAACCCTGTTCCCGGTGAGGCAAGACCCCGTGTGACAGCAGCTTCTGCGATGGCTCTGTCCTTGAGTGCTCCGTCCTCGAGTCCTCTCTTCTCTTCTCTCCTCTCGCTTTAGCTAAATTCTTCCCGCAGCGTCTGAGTGCTCGCTACGTGCCGGGTTTGACCTCGGGCCAGTGAAATTTTCGGAGGCCTTTTCTTGCTTTCAGACGGCAGCACGTCCTCAGCTATTTTGCTCCTGTGTTTTCCCACCCGCAGTGGCAGCCTTTGAGCAGTAATTCAGTGCGGTGTACCTGCCGCACTCAAAGGCGTCCCTAAGTTAACACAGAGGGATGAAGCAAATCCGTGTTATTAGGCTCCACCAGAGGGGCTGAGCCTGCAGGGGAAAAGAGTTTTACTTTCCCAAAGTCAAGGCCTGGGGAACTTGGTCCTACAATGACCTGTTTAAAAACACCAAGTAGTGCCACAAAGGAGTCGGTTCACTGCTGAAAATCACATTTCGCTTACTGTCAGCAATTCAGAAGAAACCCATCTGCAGGAAATTATGATGACAATTTCCTCTCCGAGTGAAGAGAAATTACAGCTGTAATTCCTCTTTGCTGCAATCGAGGAGGCAGCAAACAGCCTCCTCTCCCCGTACTTAATACCGATTACTCTTAAAACTGGGAGCCACGTGCCTGTACAGAGACATTTCTCTCCCATCGTGCTGTGTCGAGGCCATTGCTGCTGCACTCTCAGGCTGTCAGGAAAAACATACCCAGAGGTGAAACCCAGCTGCTTTTGTGCTATTTTCTTGTCTCTAATGATGGATATGCACTTGTTATTTTTACACTGTAAATTTTCAGTGTGAGAAGGGTGTCCTGCTGCATGCTTGTAGAGTGTCTGGCATATTTGCTTCTCGTTTTCTTGAGATTTTAGGTGTTAAATAAGGAAAAGAGCAGGAGAAGTTTGCAGTGTTGTTTCAGATGCTGGGCACAGGAGCCTTCTCTCCCAGAAGGGTGAGTGCCAAGAGAGGGCAGGCAAAAAGAAGTAGTATTTTGCAGGGGGAGAATGGCTTGGCATTGGAAGATGAGATGGTGTGTATTTTGAAATAGACCTTTTCTTTTAAGGGACACATGGAACAAAACCGAGGCCAGATGCAAAAGGCTGCAGGTTTACAACTCTCAATGTGTTTTGCAGTGCTTTTAGGACCAAAAACTGGTCTTGCCCATTGAAAGCTGGCATGGTTCATGCACGTATGAAGATAACCATTCATCAGAGGAAAGAAGCGAAAACTTGGGTAGAGTATGGCTCATGGGAGGCCGTTCCCAAGCCAAGTCTTGTGAAGGTGACACTATGAGGCCAAGGTATCGCTCCAGGTCTACAGGGTGGCATCTCAGCAAAGATGGACCTAGTGTGTGTCTGAATTCAGGACCTCTTCTGTAAGGTTTTGCCATCAGACTGCTGGCCGAGTAGATCTTTCCCCACCACCTGCTGCCTTAGCAGTCGTCAGCATCTTCCTGCTCCTCCCAGTGCTGCTGCTGGAGCTGACGGGAGTTTGATTGTGATTTCATCCAGGCTTTTAGAGGAGGGAAAAAAGAAAGTTTTGACAGTTCCATATATAGTGCTCTGACTCACAGATTTCATGTGTCAAACACCGAAGATGGGTTAAGTAGAATTAAGTTCTGGATTTGTTATAAATAGGCATTAAGTAACATGAATGTATTACATTTGCATGAAAATATGGGCCTGATTCTCTATCTTACCCCTGAGATTTTCTTTGACGTCGACAGGACGCTCCCAGGTAGGTGAGCTCAGATCAGAGCCAGCCCCGCTCTGACCGTCCCCTGCAGCCACCATTTAACTGGACCTGGTAAAGCAGGGAAATCTGAATAAACGTTGCTGAAATCAGGAAGGTTTTACGCTCCTCACACAGATCAGAATTTGGCCTTTAAAATAGTACAAGTAGTCTTAATTAGACCCCAAATCTGCAGCTGAAGGAATAATTTCTCCATGTCAATCAGTGCTAAATGTACCTATTAAATTGGGGAAGATGGGTTAAGATTAAAATTGCATAAAAAGTCACTTTTCTTCTCTTTATTGCAGAAGATGAAGGTTTGTTGGATTCAGATGTTACAAACGATCTCATCCTGCTCTGATTACCGTTCTGCTCAGCCACAGCTTAAAAGTCCATCCAGACAATGAAGTCACCCTCACCCAGAGTAAGTCTGACAGTTGAGCATTGTTTGGGTGAAAACAGTCCCCTTTAGTAAAATAAATGCTTCTGCAATGAGTGTGACAGACACAGACTCTACCAAATCAGATCCCTCCTCAAGAGTTTAATTTACTGACTTGTTCTTTGCTAAACAATTGAGAATTGGTCCATGGAGAAGGGACACAAAAAGGGCAGACAATATGGGCTGTATTTTGAGGCTGGACTAGTCCAAGCTGAGGGAAACTGGGTGTTTGAGCCACCCAGCAGCATTGTTTCTGGAAAAATAATGTCCACCCCTGCAGTTATACCTTTATTCTGAGGTTTGGCCCTATTTCTGCTGAGGGTGAAGAGAAGCAAACCGCAGAGAAGGGATCTGCAGTATGACACAGTTAGGGCCACCGAGACAGAGTGACAATCCCATCCCCGGAGAGGTTGTTGTTATTATCCCACGGAGCTGTCGATCATGCAGGAACAGCAAGAAAAGCTCCAGGAGCTTCCCGTGGCCCCGGCGGGACCCTCAGGCTCTGGTGCCTTCCCAGCATCGCTCTGCCCTTGGTTGTGATTTTTCTTATCTAACGCCACATTCTGCTTTCTGCCATGAAAATAATTTCCAATTAAATGCATCCTCAGAGCCTGTCTGGCTGTGAATTAGCCTGAAACTTGGTGGCTGCCTTGTTAGCTCATCAAAGTCTAGGGATAACAGGGAGGTGCAGGCTCGAGAGCGACGCGCGGGTTGGGGATTTTGCTCATCGCCTTGAGCTCATCGCAGCCCGGCAAACTGGGACGCGGATGCCCTTTGCTCACCTTCAGCAGCTCTCTACTCCCCTTCATCCCAGAGCTGAGTAGAGCAACGCCAGGGCTGCAAAACACAGCCCTGCTGCAGCCTCCAGCGCTGCCTTGTGCTTCTGCCCTCTGGGGATCTCAGGGCTCGCCGAGTCCCTGGGAAGGAGCCGGCCACGCGCTCCAGCTTATGGGGAAGGGATTATCATGGCTCTTGTGACTCAGCCCACTGCCGCCGTGTGCTTTCCTGCATGGAAAGGAGAGGAGCTGGCCTGAATCCTCAATTTTTCCCCTACATTGGCTGCCTAAACAGTCTCTGCCCCTAGGAACCTTCCCCAGGTCCCCCACTGCTGCTCTCCCAGCGGTGGGCACCCTGAGGGTGTCCGGATGCTGAGGGCAATGGCAGTGATGTGGTGATCTCCACCTCTCCATGAGCAAAACGGAGAGAAACCAGGTAGGAATCCCAGGGAATGAGCAGCAGGGCTGGCAAGGAAGGGGAAGGAAAGGCAGCTCCATGGCCCCAAAGCGTTGCTGGGGATGGTCAGGCACAGGGTGCTGTTCTCTGGTCTGAGCAAAAGGCTTCAAAGTCCCAGGTTTTGGGACAATTCAAACACTTCAAAGAGAACCGAGAACTGGTAAAATGAGGGTTTCTGCTTGCTGTGGACATGTGGCCAGGGAGACGTCAGAGGACGCACTTCAGGGCCAGTCTGGAGGCATGGAAACTTCTTTGGTTCATGCAGTGTGGGCTCCCAGCACTCCCCATGGGGTGGGTGGGGGTGCCCAGCCACCCCCTTCTCCATCCTCCTTGGTGACGGTCCCCATGGAGAACCCGTCCACACTCCCAGTGTGTTGATGCTGTCGTGGCAACCGGGCCAGTGCCTGTTCCCCAGAGCCTGGGGCAAGACAGGACCAAGGACCTGGTGGACCCTTGCCTCTCCTGCGCTTCCCACTGGAACTAGGGGCTGTTCCTTGGGAATACTCGACTGCCACCGCAGTCCCATCCCTGTTTGGAGAGGAACTGCAGCACCCTGCGGTGGGGTGAGCAGCCTCAGGGGGGACAGGGGAGCCCAGGGGACTGCAGCGGGGCTGGAGGGGACCAGCTTTGGGGGTGAGGGCTGCAGGGTCAACCCCAGTGCCCTCCCTGGCTGCAGTGGGACAGGGGATGAATCCAGACGATGTCCCCAGCTCGTGCTCCCCAGGGACTCTGCCCATTGGCACGGGGGGGCCTGACCTCGCCGGGATTTCTATGGAAACCCAGGTACCGAATGGGGTGGAATAGCTCAAACCATCTGTTCTTCCCCTACTTATAAACTCGATAAAAGGAGTGTGTTTCACGATGACATCACTACAAATGCTCTCCTTTTATTCATCATGCAGCCATCTGTGATGGTTTCCTCATGTGCCAAACACGCAAGCGGGTGCTGAGCAACGGGCAGAGGGACACCATCACCCCCTTACCCGTGTCTCATTTCTCCCCTTGGAAAGCAGGCCTGGCCCCACGGAGACTTCCTTATCCCCTTCCCGAGGCGTCTGCAGAGCAACCGGCGCAGTTAGCTGGGAAAAATGAGGCACTTAAAGGTAAAAACTGAAGCACAATGCAAAGTTGAGCTTCCCCACGGGTGCTGTGGAGGATCTGCCGTGGGGATCTCACTTGCAGACGTAAAAGCTGTGGTGCGGTGAGCCGGACCGGCGGTGGGGAGCCAGGCTTCCTTTTGCCAGCAAGGCAGCTTCTCGGCTAGAAGTCACCTTCCCACGGCCAGGGATGTGAGCGCTCCTGCTCTGCTCCCGGGCAAAGTCAGCTGGGTTCATTCGTGTCCCCAGCATGGGTGGGTTTGGTTCTGACTCACATTGTCCTCACGGTCATGCTGGGTGATAAAAGAGGTGACAACCTGCCATCACCTGCCCTCCCTGCTGCCGAAGGTCTGCACCCCGTCCTGGAATCGAGGTGCTGGCTGCGGCTCAGTGGTCAATGGTCAGTGCACCGTGGTCAACAGGCACTGATTTTGGTTGCTTTTAGCATCTCCTTGCCCTGGGGAGTGGTGGTAGCAGGGGGGGGGGTTACCCAGGAGCCAAGCACCTGCTGGACTTTCCTCTGCAGTGGGTGAGAAGTGCTCACGGAGTTGGTTTGTGTGGCTCAGTGTTTTGGGTGGTAATGAATATCTTTGGTGCCAGCGAAGAGCTGACGGTGGTGATGCCATTAACCACCTCCTCCGTGTCCAGCTGCGCTGTCTACCACTGCTGGTCGTATTTGCTCAAATGACCAAACTCTCCCTCTCTGTGACAGCGGCGACGGCCCTCTTTGAGGAGGAAGCTTTCGGACCTCCCTGTGAAGGAAAAAGAAAAGCTGGCTGAAGCTGAGTTCAGGAGGCTGCAGAAACAGTTTCAGATAGCTGCGGAGAAGAGGAGATCTTATGCTGCCAACGTGAGGCACCAGATGCAGGCTCAGGAGTGAGTGCATCTTCCCTCAGCTGCATTGTGCTTGGAAAGTTCTTCCATGCCAAGATCTGGGGACCCCGGTGCTGAGATGGGGAGGGGTAAGGACCTGCTCTGGTGTTGCAGGTGGAATGTGCTAAATGTCATTTGTTGTTCTGTTTTTACAGAAAAGAAATAGAATCGCTGACTCAAGAACACGAAGAGGTGTCATTAACACTGAGCAAGATCATGTCCCGGAGAAATGTGATGCTGGATGACAGAAACTGTAGGGAGGTCCAATGCCTTTTGCAGACCAAATATCAGTATGACTCTCTGATTAGAGACAGAAAAGCCCTGTTAGCTGACCTGGACAACCAGGTAAGAGCACCTGGACTGTTCCCTGGCTGAGCATGGTAGAGAAGAGCAGAGTCACAGAGTGAGTCCTGTGGCTGAAACTCCCAGATACAAAATGCATTTAATGCAGGCCTTGGAATATCATAGAGTCATAGAACACGATGTTACATCCTGGTAAAAGACACGTGACAATGATAATTTGATAGAGCCAGGCTCTAGATTCAAGTTAGCAGCACTGGCTAGAAAAATAAGGTCTGACTCCCTGTTGTCCCACCAGTCTCTGCAGCTCCTCTTTGATGGCACACACCTGGCTGGCACACACCACGCAACAACCCTCTGCTTTTCCCTTGACTTTTTTTTTTCCTCCTGAAAAAGAGGCAAAAATGGAACATTAAGTTGTGCTGCCTGAGACATGGCAAATAGAAGAGCAGCAACATCTGAGGGAAGTCCCACCACTTCTCCCGGGGACAGTCTGGTTGGATTTGGTCAATGGTGGGGTGGGAGGCCAAGAGAAACCCAGTGCTACAGAAGCAACAGGTCCCTGCAGCTTTCTGCTCCCAACAAGCCATCCGTGACACAGGTCAGAGAACATGCTTGGGTAATTTACAGTTGCTAGAGGTGCTGCAGAGCTTTCCACAACAGGGTTAGCTTTCAGGCAGGGATCCCTTGGCTGAGTCATACCTCTCCCACCTGCCCCCCCGCTTCGTTGTTCTCCAACTACTTCATTCTTCTTGTGGATTTATTTCCCCTGGCAGCTCCCCACTGCTGGCAAAAATTTTCCTCCACTGATTCCCAGGGAGGACTGTGCAGATCCCTGCCTGACCAGCACCGTACCACTACCAAAACCCCATCCTCATTGCTTCCTCCACTCTACACGGAGCGCTGCCGTGCCGTTTTCAACACCTGCTGAATTTCCCTCCAGAGGCAGATGCATTTCCTTCGTGACATGAAAATAAACCCGTTCATAGCTACAGTTTATGTTTCTGCGTGTGCAGGATGGGATCCTTTGGGATTAAAGCTGCTTTTATAACTGTGAGCTCATTAATGACATGGTTGCTGTAGTTCAGGTCAACAGAGGGTATTTTCTTTGGCTGAGTGTCCTGACAAGAGTCCAGACCGTGGTGGAGGTTAAACTTAACTTTTTTTTTTTCTTTTTTTCCCCTCCGTGTGTGCAGATACTAGAGCTGGAAAAAAAGATTGTGAGGGAAAACGAGATAGCAGGCAAGGTGAAGCAAGCGAACAGTAGCAAACGCCTGCAGAAGCAGATTGAGACACTGGAGTCGCGCCTGAACAACGTAAGCAAAGGTTTTGCAGACCTTTGGAGACCATGTGCGGGGACACACGGGGACCTGTGTGCAAAACGCTTCTTGGTCAGGACAAAGGGTAATGGTTCAAGTGCATTTGGTTGACACAAGCTGCATAAAGGACCTGGCTCGTTCCCCTGGCCTGATTGCTCCCAGAATATCTCAAAGGCTCCTTCAAGCTTGGTGACCCAAATGCAGCTCTTGTGCCATGCCAAGAAGCCTGAAGGTCTGCACCTGTTTAGTGACAAAACCGAGCTGCCTGAAGCCACCTTGCCTTTGACAGTGCCAGCTCCAGGTCTCTGCTGTGGTCGGCCTGGCCCACTGTCACCTCCCCTGTCTTGGGGAGAAGGATAGTGCAGGGCCAACTTAAAATCTCTTGGGCTGTGTTTCTCCCAGCCCTGGTCAAGGTCTTTCAGCAGAGACCTGAGCCTCCCAGCCCCGCACCAGCTTCAAACCTCTTGCTTCCCTCTCCCCAGGTCACCGTCCGTTTTGATACCATCCTGACCAGAAACAACAAGCTCCGAGAAGAGATCGAAACCCTGCGAATCTGCAAAGCCACTTTGGACAACTTCTACTTGAAGCTCCACAAGAAGCTGGACCAGCAGTGGACAAGGATGAACACTGCCGTTGAGCAATCCACACAAGCCTACGAGCAGCGGTACGTGGCCTTGTGAACCCTCTGTGGCAAACTTGGCACCAAGGGGCAATGCCAGTGATGGGTATCGATGTCAAGAGAGACCCATTGGAACTTCAGAGAGAGGATTCACCGCTCTTGTCTAGAGCTGGGTGCTAAGGGTTAGGTGCCTGGTCAGTGCAGGGAGATTGGTACTTCCAGGGTGATTTACTCTACCTATCCCAGACGATTTTGGGATGGGGTGAATTGCCCCATGGAGCACTCTCTTTCGTCGTGAGTCCCACCTGAACCCACATGGGGGGAAGCAGCAGACCAGGAGCAGAGGCCGGCCAGCTCTGGTCAAAGTGAGCCTGGCTGCCACAGCTGGGTTCTGTGTCCAAGTACGAAACCCCACCAAGAGCTATTTCATCCAGTGTAACCTGCTGCTTTCTGCATGCAGGATGGAGGCTCTGGCAAGGATTTCAGCCATGAACGAAAGGCACAGCAAAGACACTGTCCAGTACAATGTCGAGCTACAAGAGCGGGAGCGTGTCCTTGACCAGGAGACCAAACTAAAAGCCTTCACGCTCACCAAATTTACAGATCGCTCTGAACTGGAGGAACAGGCCAAAAAGAAAAGAGGTATCAGATGAGAGAAACCACGTGCAACTGGGACCGCAAACCAGGAGTTCAACCAGGGCTGGCAAGGGGGCTGCTTATAGCACTGCACCCCAAAGGCAGGACCTTTCCCCTGCCTGCAGGCTCCTTCCCCCACTCTTTGCCCTACAGAAGAAAAGGATGAACAAGTGAGGTGACCCAAAACCACAGGTCTTGGGGTGCCTTTAGGAAAGAGGGAGGGACAAGGTGGCAGGGGCTTCCCCCTCTGTGCAACCATGGCTCCTTTTATTGTCCTGGGGAGGGATCCAACTGTGTTTGCCCCATTCCCATGAGGACAATGAGCTCCCTGCCTAGTTTCTAGGTGAAATAAAGACACCCTCCGGCGCTGCTCCCCCCTGCCCCGAGCTCCCTGCAGCACCCGCAGGGGAAGGGTCTGTAAATGGCAGCCTGCAGGGACATGCACAGCCCGGGCTCTCTGTCTCTCACCCTCAGACTTGAAGGCAGCCCAGAAGGCCAAGCGGAGCCAAGGGGAGAGCTTTGAGAGCCGGGAGGTGGCTTACAAGCGCCTGCTGGAGCTGGCGGAGGATGGGGATGTCAACCAGCTGCTGAATGGCTTCATCGAAAAGGAGGAGAAGAACTTTGCCTGCTTCAGCTACGCCACCGAGCTGAACAACGAGATGGAAAAGATGCAGCAGAGGATCAAAGACCTCCAGGTCTGTTCCAGGCTCTTCTTGTCTCCCCTTTCTCAGATGGTGCTTTTGGGCTGGGGTGGGTTTTTCCTCTCCCATGTCAGCTCACAGCCTGCCACACGGGTGGGATTAGGGGAATGCAAAAATATAACTCCAATAGAAAAATGCTGGGTTCTTAGAGCTTAAAGTGTCTCAATGCTGCCACCGTGTACCCAGCAAAAATACTGCAGTATCAAGGACAGCCAAGAGCTGTCTCGGCCGTTTGTGGGGCTGGCTGGAGTGAGAAGGGCTGTAATGTCACCATCTACCCTCCTGACCTGGGGACAGTGGTCACCGGAGGGGTCAAGTGGGATGTCCCTACTCCCAGGGTGGAGGGATGGTCCCCAGCCTCAGTTAGACACATCTGGTGGGCGTTCAGCCAGTAACCCCTCCATGTGCTTGTGTTTACACAGGACGAAATCACATCCCTGACGACAGACCAGGAGTGTGCAGAGAGCAGCAGCCTTCATGACCTGCAGAAGCTGGAGGTATGGTGGATGGGATTTCCCTCTGCAAGGGCAGCCTAGGGCTGCATCTATGGCATGGGGAGCTTGGGATCCCCTTCATAGAGCCTTTCCCCTGCAGGGATGGGAACATCCCACAGCCTCTCATGGGATATCTCCAGTGCCCAGACTGGAACTGGCTGGCACTGGGGTGGGAGAGAGAGCAGGGGGCTGGTGTGACACCTAGCAAAACCTTTGCTGATAGGAAAAACTAGCGAGAGCCACTGAGGAAGCCAACTGGTATGAAGACAGATGCAAAGAGAGCAGCAAAGTCCTGGGCCAGCTCAAATCTGGCATGGAGACCCTGTTCAAAGACATCAACTGTGATGCTACGGAGATAATGAAGCAGCTCGGAGAAAATGGGCAGATCACGGATCTGAACCTGATGCAGTTTTTTGGTGGGTCAGGGCTGCCCATCTTCCCCTGCCACATGGCCCAGACCTTCTATGTCCACCACCCACTTGCATTGTGTCTTAATTGAGCTTTTTTTTTTTTTCCCTGCCCCATCATGCATAGGTGTCCCTACTGTAAATCTGGGGTGCCAAATTCCCAGCAAATTCAGGAGCAAACCTGGCTATATAAACATCCCAGTGGACCCCCAAGACCTCATTTTCGCTCTGGGTGTGGGACCCAGCCTTGGGGCCTTGGCCCTGGGGAGACAGGCTGCCTGATGGCACTGCCTTGGGGAAATCAATGGATCCTTTGCTCAGTTGGGAGTGGTTTTACCCCTGCCATGGGCAGGGACTCTTCCCACTAGACCAGGTTGCTCAAAGCCCCATCCAGCTTGGCCTTGAACCCCTCCAGGGATGGGGCAGCCACAGCTTCTTGGGGCAGCCTCTTCCAGGGTCTCACCACCCTCACAGCAAAGGTGGAGAGCTGCAGGGCCCCAGTGCAGGGGCCTTGTGGGACAGTGCATCCTCCCACCCAGGTCTCGTGGAGAAGAAGGCCAATGAGCTCCTGCTGATGGAGTCCGTCCTGCGCTGGACGTCATCTGATGGCTCTCTTTCGGCCCCGACCTTCACCAACCCACTGCTGGATGGCACCGGGCTCCTCCGGCTGATGGACCGGAGCCATCTCTGCCCATTGCCCCCAGTCCTGGACAGCACCACCGACGCCACCGATGCCTGTGAGTGTGGGAGGTGGGAGGGAGGGGCCGTGGCCACACAACCGGCCAATCCACAGTTCCCCCCATGGCTGCCTGGCCAATCCCCTGCTGTTGGCTCTTCTCCCCAGCCAATCCCGGCCAGCCTGTCCCACCCCGACGGCTATATAATGCCTGTGGTGGTGTGCGTGATGGGGCGGCCATTTTCTTGGGCAGTGGAGGCGCCGCTGGACCATGGGCAGCTGCGCCAGCTGATTCTCCAGGGTTGGGAGAAGGAGCAGGGCAACGCCACCGGCACGGGCAAGAAGGGGAGGAATGGCGTCAAGGTGTGAGAGCCCGGCTGGAACAGGTTAAATAAACAGTTTCACTCTTGAGCTCCCCCCTCCCCCTTGGCATTTTTTTGCCCTGGCTGTCTCCTTGCAGCTCCCTTCTCCTCTGGAAGGAGCCCAACACCTTCTGCAGGCTTCAAAAGGTGATATTTCAGCATGGCTTTGCCCACTGCTGACAGCAGCTGCGGCCAGGGGTGGGAGCAGCTGCTCTCCGGTGAGGTGCCATCCCTGTTGCACAACCCCAACGTGCTTCCCGCAGCCAGGCATCCCGGTGCCAGGGAGGAGATGGGGGCCATGGTCCCACTTCTGCAGCATGCCTGCTCCAAGGGACTCGGGGAGGGGATGAGGGGGTGCAGAGGAGATGATTGCGCTTGACGGGTGTTCCCCGCTAAGCTGGGAGAAGTAGGCGGACATAAAGTAAAGCCAAGCTCACTCCTGGTCCTGGGCTGGTGGGACCAGATGGCTGCTAGCCAAACCCAGTGTGAAATGGCCTGTTTGGGGCTGGGAAATGGTAAGACAGAGGGACCTGAGAGTAGTTGAGGGTGATGTACAGTGGGGCCAGGAGGCTGGAGGCAGCAGGGTCTGGGATGATTCCAGGGGTTCCTGCTGGGAAGAGATGCACTGTGCAGACACACCATGTAAGCCCAAGCACCACTCACACCAGCGTCTGGATTTCCTCGGGCCAAAAGGCAGTTTAATGTGGAGGCCATTCACATGTTTCCCATGGGGAGAGGCAAAGGGACCCCTCTGTCCGACCTAGAGAGAGGTGATCTCCCAGTGCCAGTCCCAGCGCCGAGCGTGGGCTAGTCCTTCTCTTCACCATGTGTAATGACATGGACAAGGTTTTTGTAATCCAGGTTGCCAGACATGTCTGGGGGGAAGGCTGCGAACATCTGATCGACCTGCCGGGAAAGAGCCAGGGTGAAGAGGTGGCACAGAAGGGGTTTGTGGCTGGGGCTGGGAGGGGATGCTGGGGGAGTCTGTCAGGATGGAGGGCATGGGAGGCTAGCAGAGGGTGGGAAGGAGCTCATACCTCTTCCTGGGAAAACCTCTCGCCCTGCGTCATCAGCATTTCTTTGATGCTGCAAACAAGAGAGCACAGTAAGCACCAAGGGGGGGCACCTCAGTGGGGACGCCCGCCCTCCCCTCTGGGCACCCCTGTACTCACTAGGCGGATTTCAGGCCTTTCCCCTCTGGATCGAACACCTTGAACGCGTTCAGGATCGTCTCCTCTGGGTCAGCACCTGCAGAGGACACAGCCACAGGCGTCAGAGGTGGTGGAGGAGGAAGCCAGCTGCAGCCTCCTGCTTCCTCCCCAGGCTTTGGGGGGAAGATGAGGGGTGTGCTGGGAAGTGGGGAGCCCATGGGAATGCTGACCCTGCAGTTGGGACCTTGAGAGCGCTCGTGGCATGTAGAGGAGCAGGAATAGGATTGTGGTGTGCCCACAAAGCAGGCTATGTCACCACCACCATGGCATCTGGTGTCTATCTAATCTTTTGGGTGTTATTTATAGAGCTCCAGACACAGGCCCTTGGGACCGTGGAGCCTCCTGGAGATCTGTGAGGAGGCTGCATGCCTTGGGTTGCGTAAGTGACACAGGCTGCAGCTGGGTAGGGCTGTTGGGTCAAAGTCACTCTGTAGCCAGTGCCCTTGCCAGAGTGGCTGCCAGTGCCACCGTTGCTGTCAGCAGGTTCAGAGGTGCTGCAAGATCTCCTGTCCCCTCTTTTATGGGGACAGCAGCATCACAGCCTGTTGTTTGCTTTTTTTAAATGACTGGGGAAACTGAGGCACAGAGACCTGCTCATACACCTGCTCATACACCTCCCTAACAGGTTGGGGAGAGACGGAATGAGGTCCAGGTCTCTGGACAGGCAGCCCCACTCCTGCCTTTGGGACTGTTGGTACTGAAAGCCAGCATGGGGTGCATGCAGCACCTTGGGGTGCAAGGACCTCCCTGGGGACAATTGCTTAGGGTACATGATGCTGAGTTTGTCCTATCTGCAGTGTCTCAGGATGGGGAGGCAGGGAGAGTCCCCAGGTCCAGGATTTGGAGAATGAGGACTGGAACTCTTGGGGATAGAGGCTGTTGCCAGTGATGGTCCCACCAAAGCCTCTATCTTTGGGGGGGGTCCCTGTGTTCTACTGGGAGAAGGTGGCACTAAGGGATAAAGGAAGGAGATCATTTCACAAGTATCCTGTGGTTGTCCCCAGCTGTCACCTCTTGGTCCTGGTGTGGGAGATATCTTTGCTCTGACCCACCTCCCGGGCGTTGCATGCCACAGAATGGCAGTTGGTGCCACCTGCCTTTCCTTTAGCAGCTCCCGAGGCCACTATGGAGCCTCTGATGGATCTCACCGGGAAGGGAGACAGAGGCCCTGGGAGTTGGGTGGCTTCCCCAGGTGGGACAGGATATTGGTGACAGTGTGGGTGCCCACCAACACGCGCCTCCCCGTCTCCCTGGGTGCCCCCTCACCCTTGAGTTTCTCCCCAAACATGGTGAGGAACACAGTGAAGTTGATTGGGCCAGGTGCCTCCTTTATCATCTCATCGATCTCCTCGTTTTTCACATTCAGGCGCCCTAGGAAAGACCAATGTTTGGTGAATTGTGTGTCCATGTCTGGCTGCAGATGCGTGCAGACCTCCAGGCTCTGCTCTATGAGCTGGGGCCTAATAGACACACCATGGGAGCCTTCCCCTGGAGGTTTTTTTCCACCTGAGGGAAGCAGCATAGCCCTGAGGAAGCACCTCTGACAAGGAACAGCAGTAGCAGAAGTGAGGAAGGGAGAACTATGTGCTAGCAGATGACGGGTGAGCTAGACATCTCCATCTCTGCTTTCTCAGGCTCCAGGATCACAGAAGATAGGGCTGCAAAGGACTGAGCTGTGTTGCTTCCTTCCCCTGCCACACCACCCCATGGATCAGCCTGCTTCAGCCCTCCTTGGAAGATGTTTTGGGTCAAAACCAAGAGCACTGTGGTTCCCCCTGGCATCAGAAGTGAACAGGACTGAATGCCTACAGCCTTTTGCCTAGGTTGGGTTTTCTTTGGGACTTCCCGGCTCCATCACTGGTTTGTGCTGACCTCTGCGATGAGAGAGCCAAGCTCACAACTCCACAGCTTCCCACAAATCCCATAAATCCCCCTAATGCCCGTACACCCGGGGATGCTGCAGGATGGGCACAGCCAGGTGCTTCTTAGCACATGAGAAGGCAGGGAGCATTTGGTGGTGTATGATCCAGGAGCTGGCTCCTCTCTCATTCCTATGGGATTAAACACCCGCGGGAGCGGCTCCGAGTCACCCCCTGTGGGATGTCACCGGCCAACAGAAGTGGTTTCAGATCAGGGGGTTTTCAGCAAAACAGGAGATCCAGTTTAACCACTGGGGCTTGGTTAAATGGAGGCTCACGGCTGGTTGCTCACTGAATAGGTCTAATGTCGTCAAAGCTCTTGGGGAGGGGATGGTCCTAAAAGGGGGCTCACCAAGTGCAGCAAACGTGTCTCTCAGATCTGCCTTGTCGATGAAGCCATCCCGGTTCTGATCCATGATGGTGAATGCCTGGAAGCACAGGAGGAGACCAGGAAGAGCTGTTGGCCTTTGCAAAGGCTTTGGTACCCTCCTCCTCCTCCCTTCGACTTGGATGGGTCAAGGGCACTTTGAGCCCTGCCCGAGATGGGCCTTTGAGGGTCCTCACCCAGTGAGGGAGCCACAACTTCATCCAGAAGCAATCCTGGCTCCTCTGCCCATGGGCAGTGCAGGGTGAGGGTTTCCTACGGCAGCCCAAGCTCTAATGCCCTACAGACCCTCTGCCTTGGACAAAGCCCTCTCACCCAGGGATGAGACCAACTGGGGAGGGCAGTCTGAGCCATCAGCCCCCCCAGCTGGGACCAGTTATCCCTGTAACGGGGATCGGCACAGGACCATGTGCCAACCATGCAGGGGGTAAGTTGTGAAGAGCTCCTGGCACAGCAGGTAGGAACTGGGTGGGAGATGTGCTCCTGCTCTCCTGGATGCTGCCGACTCCTCTGTGGGGTGCGGACTTCTAGGAAGCTTCAAGGCGATGCCCTATTTAACGATGTCATCAAGTCCTTACTCGCACTTTTAAAATAAAATGACTCAAAACCAGGCATGCTGCCTCTTGTTGCAAACCAGCTGTCACCGATCTGGAAGCACTGAGGGAAGAGCTGAAGGTCACATCGCATCAAGGACCCTCAGTCATTTCTAGCAAACCCACCTACCTCTTTGAATTCCTGGATCTGGGCCTGCTCGAACATGGAGAAGACGTTGGAATTAGCACCTTCAATCCTCTTCTTGGCTTTCTTGGGTGCCTGCAGGGGTTCGAGTATGTATCACTAACTCACTGGCTTTTTATGGTGTGGAATAAAAGCATGAAACTACCCTATTCTTAGTTGTGAGTCCTTCACGGTAGCTCTGGGCTGGTGCTGCCACTGCACTTGGATCCTTGGTGGTTTTCCCGTGCATTGCTCAGGAGCTCTGGGCGCACGTAACCCTCCAAGATACTGAGGGAACATTAAGATTCCTGCTTAAATTACAGCTCCATCTTTTCTTCAGTGATGAATTTAGGCAAACAGGTCCAAGGAAATTTGAGTTGGGAAATCAATTCCCCACCGGAGGCTATGGCAGGTAAAAAGATCAGCACTGAGGTGAGGTCTTCCCTGGTGGAAACCCTGTTTGGGAGCACTGCTGGGGTTGCGCACAAGGTAGTTCTTCCTTACCTCTCTGTGCCTCTCGCTAAGAACACGGCACTTGTTAAAATGTTTGCTTATTAAAAAAATCTGCCTCCTCCTGTGCTGAGGCTTCAAACAACCAGAAATGGTTTGATGTGGCTTTTGAACAGGAGCAGAGGACAGAGCCGCTCACCCTCCCGCCCTGCCCCATTGTCCCTTGGTCTGGCTACGCGCTCCAGCCTTTCCCTCTGATCAGAGGGATCCGGGAGGAGACAGAGCGGGAAGGTTTTGGGAGACACAACAGCCATTCCCACCACCGAATGTAGGAAGGGAAAGCAGAAAGATGGCGTTTGGACCCCAAAGCGGTCTGCCCCAGTCAGAAAGCTCTGCTAGTGCAGGAGACACCTCTCTGTTCCCTGTGAGATGCTTTCAATGCAGCCAGATGCTCCCCAGCTTGCTCTCTCCCTTTCTGGGGCAGGAGGGATCCGTTACATTCCTGTCGCCTCCGTCACTCCCTGCCCGTTAAGGCTATCCTGGTGAGAAGACTAACAGATTTTGCCTTTTCCCGCTGGAAATGCAGGCTCTCAGTACTCACCATGGCTTCACACAGCCGTCGATGTCGCTGTGAGGGGTGTCTCGGAGGCAGTCCCTCGCTTCGCCTGGGCTGAAACAATAAATACATCCCACTCTGGGTTAAAAATAACCCCATGCCCACTTTTGGCAGTAATAGGTAAGTTAGCCACCCCCAACCCTGTTGTCTCTGACTTTGTCTGCCCCCCTCTCTCTAATCTGCAATAGCAGCTTGTTGTTGTCACCGGCTGACGTGACATGTGAGCCAGAGAGGGTTTCAAGGTTAATGAAGTGCCAGGAGGCCCCGCAGCTCCCACACTGGAGATGCTGACCCACGGCGGGGACTGCACAGGAGCAACCCCACCTGCGTTTGTCACTCGGGCTGCGGATGAGTTTTTCCCCTCCTCTGGGACGTGAAGGGAGGACTTGCCCTGGGGGGACCCCCAGCTACAAGTCCCCCAAGCTTTGGGATGTGGCTGTTCCACCACGGTCCTGCCAGACATCTTGGGGGGAACCTTCATGCCCCATCGCAGGGTTGGTGTGGCAAAGCCGGGTGCTGCTCGGCTGCTGGAGATGGAGGAGCCTCGCTGTCCTGGGTGCAGTGGGGATCCCATTGCACCTTCAAGCACTTGTGGTGCGTGAAGAGCGAAGAGGCTGCTGGCCACCCCATCCCTGGACAAAGGGGACCATCCTGCCGCGGCGCCGGCACCCCATCCCAGAGCACCGGGATGAGGCCGGAGGCAGATGCTGAGCTCCTGCAAAGCCGGGGAGGCACACAGGGCTCCTCTGCCATGTGTCACCCCCCACCGAGGCACCTGTCACCCAGTTAAGCCAAACACTTGCTTGCCCTGGTCCC
>JAHREE010150551.1:42386-84538 GCA_033628505.1 Tringa tobata
GTGTGGCACCAAGGAGGTTCAGATGAACCGACCACCAAAGTGTAGCTGATGCTCCAGCATGACCTGCTAAAACCTCGGTGTCTGGGATACCCGCGTGTTCCCAGCAGATCCACGTGTCTTGGGATGTCACCATCAGTAACCACTCTGTGGTGTCTCCTTCCTCTGCACCTCCATCACAGCTCCCTCTTTGGGACAGGCTGAGGTGCAGCATCCGTCCTGCATCCCACTGTTCCCCTCCAACCCTTCATTAAAAGCAAGTACTTGATATTTCCAATATTTCCAATTTATTTGTGAAGAGGAGAATGAGATGGGCCATGTTCCTGCTTCCACCTGCTGTTGGGTCTCAGTTCCGTGCATTGGCAGAAAGTTGGACCATGAAGTTCCTGAAGTGAAATGTGGTGGTTTTTTTTTTTTTTTCCTGTGGCTGAATAATTGAGATGCTGCCAGACAAGAAGAGAGCTGCAGAAAATGAGAGTTTATCTTTAGCTCCGCAGCTCTCACTTTAGAAACTGGTGACCCCAATTCCAGCCCGAAGAGTGACTTCTTCCCTAATTAATAAATCCATTAATTAATTGTGTGCGTGCTGTAGCCCATTAGAGATGTACGCGCTGGCCTCCTGATCCAGTTTAGTGGATTGTCTCTGTGGCCTTGGAAGAGGGGGTCGGGAGGGGGGAAGCGATTGTGACCAAGAGGCAAACAGGGGACAGGGATGGAAATATAATTTGATTTTTCTGGGACCGGAGGGGAGGGTATCAGCCCTGCCACCTCCTGGTGGGTTTATCCAGCTCGGAGATGGGCTTGGGGACAGCGAGCAGAGCGTTCGGGGCTGCTGTGCCCCCCAAAATGGGGGAGAGCATGGAGGGGGCTTCATGGGGTGGAGGCAACTGCCTCTTGCCCCCAGCTTGGGCCAGCTGGGGCAGTGGAGGAACCTCTTGCACCGATGCCCCGTGCGGTTCAATGGCAAGAGGGGGGCCATTTCGCTGGGGACCCCGGGCTGCGTTGTCACCTCCTGCTGCCTCACGGGCGGCGAGTTTGGCAGGGCTCAGCAGGGCTTTTGTGCTGCAGGTGGAGCTGAATGTTAAAACGTTTGGTGATCCGTATTATTATTTATGACCAGATTAAGCAAACAGTACACTCCCAGCCTGCGAGTCCTTTAGGAGGTACTTGCTTAACTAGATAACCTCAGCGGAGCATGCAGAACTCGCTATTCATCTCCCTCCATATGTTGGCACCGGAGCTGCTCCCTTCAGTTAATTTTTCTTGCTGTCTGCAGAGACTTCAAATAAAAATGCAGGCATAATTGTTGTGTGTGCCGATCCCATAGCTACTGTTTTCTCTGCTGAATGGAAAGTTAACTGTTGGCAAAAGAAGCACCATTTTTAAATGCAGAAAGCTTTGCTTGCCTAAGGATTTGGGGGCTGGCGTGGCTCGTCTCCTCTCCCATTTTCCCTCCTGTTTTTGCTGGTTGGAGAAAAATGGTGTATTTGGGTTCCCGGTAGCGGCTGCCTGTCCCCTGGGACGGTGGTGATGCTGCTCCCTTCCTCCCTGGGGCCCTGGCACAATCACAGCGCTGTACATCCCTGGCTGTGGGAATTCCCGCATCTTGAATTTCAGGGAATTATCCCGGGAGCTGCCGGCACAACATGGCAAATTGAAAATGCGGGGCCATTGTTTGCGGGGAGGGCGGGCGGGCGATGGTGAGCTGCAGCATCCTGCCCCTACAGCAGCCTGAAATTAATTTAGGGTTCAGAAGCGGTGCTGTGTGCTCCCCCCTCGCCAGACGGCCAGAGAGAAACCACACCGTGGCTCACTCACTATGTTAATGGTGTAGCAGAGTCCCTCTCGGGTGGGAAAAGGCACATTAGAGGCATCCATTGCCCCCCCCAAAAAGCCTGGGTGAAGTTTCTCAGAACATTTTGTACCATCCTGCTCCTATTACCGAAAGATGTAATTCCCCAACTTGGGAGATAATAAGCAGGTATTGACTTCTGCTGGGGTCATTATCAAGATTTATTCAGTCAATATGGCTTCTCGGGTCAATAAATCTTGAGGTTGATAAAGGAGGAATATATACTTGCAGACTTTATTAAAAAGTTTTCCCCTTTCGTAACACTTTCTCATGCGTGTTGCATTAGGATCTATGACTGAGTTTTCTTTAATTACTTTTTTTTTGCAGCTTTTGGTGTGTCTTGCCAAGACAGCAAATCCTGGGAAGCAGGATTTGGCCCCGTGCAGGGTCTGGCTTGCTGGAAATCGCTGCCTTGCCGAGATCTCACTCTCCTGGCTTGGCTTTGGCAATGGGGTGGGGGGCTCAAAGGGAGCAGGGTCTGTGGGTGCTTCACTCCATCTCGAGGCTTGTTGGGTGGGGAGGATGGGGCTGAGCATGAGGCATTGGGTTTTTCTGTGGGAGGGTTAAAATGCAGGATTCCTGTTCCCAGCCCCCTGTAAAATAACGGTATTTTGTCCCCTTCCCCATCACAAGCTGAGAAATCTCTGTAATTTGGGATGCAGCGAACCAGCTATGATGTTCTGTACTGGGCTCTGTCCCAGCACCTGCTTGCTGCTTTGGGCCATGGCTTTGTGCCTCAGTTTCCCTGCTTCTGGAACACAAGGGCTGGAATATTCTTCCAAACCAGCATCTTGGGGCGAATTGCCCCAAACAAGGTCCTGGCAGGATTGTGGTGGTCGTGCCCATGCCCAGGGTGTGTGGCTGTGGGCTTGTCCATCGTCTCTGGAAGCAAAGGGTCCTCCAAAGGGTTGCGTGTGCCATTTCGGTTGCCCATGCAGAGGATTTGGGGGGTGGGGGGGACACCTCTTCAAAGAGGTCCAGGCTCTATCAGTGCAATGAAGAAGTAGCTCTTGAAGCCAGCAAGCTGCCAGCCACAGGGGGTCATCAGCAAAATCCAACCAAAAGGCTTAGCTAGCCTGGAAAGCTGAAGTGCTCGTTATTTACCGCAGTGCTTGTTAATGAGCAGGGGTGCAGCAGCATCCACCGCTTCCCTGGCAGATCCCGGCTCGGGGTTGGGGTGGTGGGGAGCCCCCGGACGAGGAGGGCGACAACTGCTCACCCCAGGCTCAGAGGCAGGAACCCCACTGAAGGGCAGCTTTTGATGATGGGCTCCTTCAACTTCATCTGTGTATTTAAATATGAGTTTTTTTGGCCATGTCTGTCAAAGAGCTCCTTTGCAGCATTCCCACCATTGGTG
Organism: Tringa tobata; assembly: GCA_033628505.1. Lineage (NCBI taxonomy): Eukaryota > Metazoa > Chordata > Aves > Charadriiformes > Scolopacidae > Tringa > Tringa tobata. The sequence continues at coordinate 45,593 of JAHREE010150551.1, forward strand.
ATTTTTCTTTTAAGTTGAGCTTCCCGATTTCATGCAGCTGAACACACTGACACCTCCTCCTAAAATGGTTTCAGTGCTCTTTTTTTTTTTCCTCTTTTTTTTTTTTTTTTGTAATACAGCCTTGCTGTGTAATTATTTTTTTGACTACTTTGGTGTAGCACTTAATGATTTCCCCAAAGCTGCAACAGGACCCCAGAGTATTGATTTAGCTGCAGTTTAAGCGACTCGCCGCTAACGCGTGGCCGTTTTAATATTAATTGCTCGGTGTGTGCGTGCTGGCGAGTCCTTCTGCAACACGGATTTCTAAAAAAGTAAATAACCAATTTGAACCCCGTGTAAATATTCCTCTGGTGGGAGCCGCGCCGTGCGTCAGCCGCTCCGAGCGTGCTGCCGTTGCCTTTGGTAACGCTCCTGCAGTTTTACACCGAAGTCAGGACCTCGGGCATCCTTTGTTTTCTTCCGTCGGGATAACATAATAAAGTATTACCTGGTGCTGGCAGCGGGGCTTGTAATGTGCGGTGTAAGCACAGCCGCTCATCGGCGCCGGAGCCGGCGTGTTATTGCTTAGCCTGGCTGCAGAGGACATTTATTCTTTATTAATCACGCCGACAGGGAGAGCTGCCCTCGTCTGCGGCTCTCGGAGAGGTTTGCAAACATTGCTTCATCCCCGGGAGCTGGGTAATTATTACCCTTCTCTTCCCCTCCTGGTTTCTCGGCGGAGGGGGGAGCGGTGGGGTCTGGCGGTGCAACCGGGGAGCAGTGGGCTCTCCCTCCATGGGGGGCATGGTTTGGGGGAATGGTGGTGCTAAAAGCCCTCTGTGATGCCCACGTGATGGGGCAGCGTGTGGCAGCTGGAAGGGGGTGGTGGGGAGGACGGTGCCCTCCAGGAGGAAGGCTCTTGGGGATCGCTGCCGTACCCCCAGGATGGCGGCTCACCACCCTCCCTGGCAGAGCATCACGCTGGGTCCCACGAGGTCCCCTCAGCAGCACGTTTGGGCCCTGAATCCAGCACCCAGGTTACTGGTGGAGGCTTCTCCCCAGGGTCTCTCCCCAGGTGAGCGTTTGCTGGTGCCACGTTTGTTGCGTGGGAGCGGGATGCCCTGGCTGTGCTCCTCCGGTTCCCTTCCTCCGGCGCCAGCGATGGGCTGTGCTCCCTTGGTCCCAACCACCTTCCACCCCCCCTAACCCCCACCCCGGGCAGAGGTGAGGGCTGGTGGGTGCCCGGGGCCAGCGGGACCCAGCCTGGGCATGGCTCTGGCACCATGTCCCAGCATCCAGGATGGCAGTGGCCATCCAGGGCCAGCGGCTTTGCCCGCTCCATTCTCCGCTCGGCGCGCGCCGCGGAGGTAGCGGCGTCTCCTGCCACTGCACTTTTCTTTCAAATAAAAGCAGCTAATTAACATTATTCTTTAATTATTGCCTTTATCAACAAGGGGTCTGGTTTATACCAGCAGGGTAGTCGCTTTCCCTTCCACTACCCAAGCGAATGCTTCAATTCCTGTTGCTTTTGAAATGAATTTGATGTCATCTGCCCATTGTCACTTAATGGGGACACTTGGGTAATGATTGCGCGCTCCAGCCCTGTTAGCAGCACTGCGAGCGTGTAATTTAGCCCCTTAGGCAACGGTACTTTTGAAATCTCTGGATAGTTTTGAACTCTCTGTTCTTAATTAAATATGCAATTTTTCACGGTAACCAGGTTAATTCTTTTGTGTTGTGTTGTAATACTGTTAGGAATTTTCATAGTTCTTATTAAACATTATTCAGGCATTGTGAATTCCATAATTAAAAAAAATGAAAAGAACAAAGCTTGATTCACTTCTTTCTTTTCCCTGGTTAATTTATCAAATGAATTTTGCAAATTTTTCTTTTTCTCCCCAGACGGCGTGCCAAGTGTTTTAAAGGGGAAGGATTTAATTGCTCTGTAGGGATTGGTTGGTTATGAAGGATTTGGCTGTTTGATTAGTAAACCCTATTGGGAATGGTTTAATGCTCCATGATCTTAAAAATTGTCTGATTGTTAGGCTCTCCAAGGATGTTTTCTCTTTTCCTTATGTACGGCAACAGCTCTGTGCAAGTGTGATTATTAGATAGCGAGGAGGGAGCGGAGGGGTGGATGGCCGGTGCCGGGTGACCCTGCCTGCCCCCGCAACGCTGGTGGAGCCACCGTGGCCCCGGGAGCAGTGAGGATGATGATGATGATGGTGGTGGTGGTGAGACAAACCAAGGGCTGTTTACGTGCATCCCTGCAGATTGCGGGAATGGCTGTGCCGGGATGGGGCTGCTCCTGGGCTCGGTTTCTTGTCTAAGACTCATTTCCCAATATCTACCTTGTAAGATGATGAAATTATACAGAAGATCTGACTTACCAAGAGGCAAAACCCTGCTGCATTCTCCCAGTCTGAATGACTCTGGTACCCCACCAGGCAGCATCCCTGTGCGGATGCTGAAGTGCGCGGGGGGGTCTGGCTGGGGGTACTGTGCGGCCCTGGGGCTGGGTGGGCATCACTGCCTGAGGAGGGATGTGGAGCTGCCATCTGCCAGGGGTTTAGTCTGGGTACCCCATCGCGGGGGTGCTCGTAGAGCCCCAATCTGAGAGTTATACAGGCAATTAACCTGCTCAGACTCCAGAGCCTGGGGATGTCCAGCCCAAAGCCTTTAAAAGGGGAGGCTTTAAAGGGAAAAACAACACACAAATGCTCTGCTTGTGGTTTGTTTTGGTGGTTTTTTTTTTTTTTTTGCTGGTGGGGACATTACCCTGTGCCAGTTCCTGATGCTCTTTTATTTCTCCCACCCCTGCGTAGGAGGGGTCTGTGTGCCTTGCCCTCACACCCCCAGCCCCGACGCCTTCCCCTGAGATTTGGATCCAAAATCGATGGAGGTGACGTCTGTGCGGTGACGTCGGGGCCGCGGGGACGGGCTGTGACTCCAGCCCCTCCGGCGTGCCGGGGAGAGCGTGGCTCTCCCAAAGCCCTGCTGGCTGGGGGGGAGCCTGGACTTCGCTTCCAGGGCAGCCAGGGAGCATCCCTGAGGGCACTGCTGCTGCCAAAGGCTCTCTGGGTTATTTTTAAAGTGCTTTTGGACTTGATATAGTAAAAAAAAAAATAGTCAATATCTAGTGTTTCTAGCAGTACCGTGCTAGCTGGGGTCCCCTGGGTTTCTCTGAGGTTGTGGGGTGAAGGATGGTGATGGGCTTGTTATTATACAAAGGAAAAGCTTTGGGGTGGCACCCAGCAGGTTTTTTGGGGGGGCGGGAAGGGTTTTGGTTCCCACCTGACACGTGGAGCATCCCCACGGGAACCCCTCACCGGGAGGTGGCAGCCCAGCCGGGATCGATTGCGGCCGGTCTGAGGGGCCTCCCCAGGGGTTCTTTAGGCTTTAAGGAGAGGTCAGAGAGTCATTAAACTTATAAATATATTACGATTTAAGAGAAGAGCCGTCGTTATCTTCGAGCTTGGTTTCTGTGGCACCAACCTTTCTCCATTCTGGTTCAAGCCTTTACAGCGGGTGGATAAACCATCCTGGTGCTGCTGGTGGCTGGGGTGGCACCTGGGCAGCTTGGGGTGGAAAATCAAACCTTCAACAGTGCTGGGTAGGGGTTCTGTGCCCCCAAAAGCATAAAACTGTTATTGCTACTTATTTTCGCCCCCTCCTAAACTAGCAGAAAGATGTTGATTTGGGATTTGGGAAGCCAAATGATGCTGCTGTGGCTCAGCCAGTGGTGATCCCGGCTTGCTCCGGAGGTGCAGGATCGGAGCCTTTGGTGAGGCTGGGGCTTCTCTGCGTCCTGGGTGCTTCTGGGTGAACAGGGATTTTTTTGGGAGGCTCAGGTCAGCGGTATGCAGGCTCATGGACTCGGCTCTGGGGCCCCAGTGGAGCCAAGCCTGGTCTGTGCCAGCTGGGTGACCCCTGGGCATGGTGTGACCACAGAGAAACGTCACCAACTCGTAAAGCATGATCCGAGAGGCAACCTGCAGGATAATACCCAGCGGTGGCATCATCCCATTGTGGTGTCTCCATCGTCGTGTTGAGCAGTGTGGCCAAGGAATGCAAGCAGGGCTTAAAAATAATGATTTAAATTTAAAAAAAAAAATCCCAATTTCTGTGTTTTTCCATGGCTCTTTGCCATGGCTATGGCTGAAGCAGGGATGTGGAACTGTTTGCTTTTCTGTCTCTCATCCTTATGAATTTTTCTTAACGGAGGTGACCCAAGGCTGGAGCGGGGACCGGCCATTCCCACCCCTCTGCCTGGGCTCCATTGCACCACCAGCGTGGGGCTGCTCCCTATGGTGCCCAGCTGAATCCAGAAAGTCATTTTAAAACCAAAAAAAAAAAGAAAAGAAAAAAAAGGACTAGACATTTGCAAGGCGCAGCCGGTAATGTATTCCCAGGCATGACACAGAGTGGCAGCGTGTCGTGAACCGCGTCCCCGGGGACCCCCTGGGTCTGTGATATTGGCTTTAACCCCCACCGGCTCCGGTCGGGGCGTAAATTCATCAGGCTTATGGGTATTGCTCTCGGACTACTGAATAATTTACAGTTGCAGAGCCCAGCCAGGTTCAGGTCATCGGGGTTCATGGGTTAATAACAGGTTTGGTTTTTGTTGTCAGCAGCTGCCTTGATAACATATGAAAGAATCCTATTCTGTTGATTAGATTCTGAAATGGATCAATTTTTAATCAGCAGAACATCTGACTCACTCAATAAGAGTAGTGTGGTGGAGACAGGACGAGGGTCTCGTTATTTACAGGATTGTTTGTTTTTACTAATACGCAAATCCTCGCGGGGCCTGGAGCCTGCCCCCCGCCTTCCCGCGCCCCGGCTCCCCCAAAAGAAATCGTCGGGATTATCTGCAGCCTCACACCAGGTATTTGATTCATCTGCTGATTCTGTAGGAAATCCATGGTGCTGTTTAAGAGATCCGAGGGCACGCTAGAGCTTTGATTTACCTATCTGTTGGTATCGATGGAAAAACATTTACTTACCAATCACCAAATCTTACATATAAAAGCACTTGGGGGGGGACTTGGCTCACCTCTTCCCGAGCATCCCTGCGGGGTGTCCCATCCCCGAGGGCCACCAAGAGGCACCTTCGAGATGAGCTTGTGGGTGCTGGGAGAGCAGGGGACAAACCTCAGCAGGATGTGGAAAAGTCCTGGCTGAATTCACGGGTGCAAGCAAAGTTTCAGGGGGATTAACTCTGATTTCATTGTTAATACCAGAAGAGCTGGATTCCCATTAAAAGTTAAATACTGGGTGGGGACTTGGGCAGGTGCTTTTTTTTTTTTTCCCCAATTGTTTTTTGACTACTTGGGGCACAAAAACTTGACATGTTGCATTGCATCTTGATAACCACACGGATTTCTTTGCGTAAATTTCTGTGCGTAAAATAAGGTTTTTTTTTTCTGAAGTAGAATCTACTGGGTCAAAATTTTGGCTTGAAGCAAGCGTTAAAAACCCCTGTAGCAGGACTCTAAAAATTAAACTCTCCTTTTTTTTAATAACAGAAGAGGTAAGTCTCGTAAATACAACGTTATGCAAAGAGGGTCCCTAGAGTACGGGTGACTCTGGGGGGGCTGGCTGGGGAATTTCTGTTGCTGGCAGATATTGATACAGATAAGAACTCGGTCATGATGGTAATTTGCATGGTTTTGCCCTGGGTGCTTTGGGATTTTACTTTTAAAACTTGGGCCTTCTGGCAGTCTCCTTAGCCTAAATAAATATTTTCCCTCTTGCCGTGGATCAATTAAGATTGTGGCTGTGTGGGGGCTTGCTCCTGGCAGGTTTTTTTCCTCCTTTTTTTTTTTTCTTGAAAGAGCTACTTCTTATTCAAAAATACATGTATATATGAATTTTTATATATATAGATGTTGCTTATTATGAATTTATATATATAAATGTATAGGGGGTTTTGTTGATTTGATGAGGTGATGGTTTAAGCACCAGTAAAAGTGTGCTGAAGGCTCTGGCCAGCGATGGGGATGAGCTTCCTGATCCCCCTGGGAGCCATAGCCTCTTCCAAACCATATGGGCACCCACGTCCCCCATATTTGCTGACCTTCACCGACAACCAGCCACGCTCTGAGGTCTCCTTCGGGGCTTTGCAATGCCCGGTGTTATTACAGTACTGTAAACCCAAGGGCTCATTTCTACAACCTGGAAATAACTCCCCAGGTAATAGGTGTTGCTAATAGCCACAGCGATGGCTTAGGGGCTCCCGTGCCTGTCAGTGGGCACGGACGATATATCTAAAAACATTAGCGACATCAGAAGGTTAAATATGCATATTATATCATCCCTGGCGGTTTTATTTTCAGGAGAGCAATGGGTGTCACAAGTTCACGACTTCAAAATTAAGTTTATTTTAGTGATGGAAAAACGTGCTTCTCTGTTGAGCATCTGCTGGTCGTTTTCTGAGACGAGCTGAAAGCAAAACATTTTTGCAAAGAATAGAGGGGCAGCTGACCTGGTTTTTATTGAATAACGGGTGCTTAGAAAGCATCGATGGAGGTGATCGGTCTTCAGCGTCCGGCGTTGGGCAATGGCGAGCTGCCCAGATTCTGTGCTTGAGAAAGGCAGCGGCTCCTCTGGTAACTTATTAACTCTCCAAACTGCCCCCGTGTTTAGTCACTGAGTAAATGAATCGCTGATGGGTCCCTGGGTTTTAGTGTCATTGCTCCAGACAGGATTGACCCGAAACTGCGCTGGGACCAGTTCTGCTGGGCCTGCGGTGGGAGCGGGTGAGCCCGGGTCCTGGGTAGAACGGGAGCAAATGGCACTTGCAAGGGCTGAAAATGGTGTTTTGTGGCTTCCTTTGGGATTTAAGGGCACGGGATGGGACTGCTCCTTTGCAGCTGAGCGTTCGTTTTCAGGTCCATGAATTTGTACTGACAGCACTCCCAGGCTGATGGGTACAACCCCCCACGTTGCCCAAAGCCTGCGCTGATTTGAGCTGGAGTTGCCGAGACCAGCACATTGTCCTGTCCTCCTTCCTCCCTCGTTTTTAAGCCACTTATCTAGGTATGAAGCTCCTACAATTTTGGGCACCGCAGGGTATTTGGCTTTGTTTAAGGTTTAGCCACAGGGGACATGCAGATTGCCTTTTGGCTCAAGTCCTCTTCTCCTTACCCATCCCTCGCCTCTGTTATTGAAGAACCCCCCTCCTACCAGGACCTGAGCCTGGGAGGGTTTCTATGTTTCAGTCTTATTTTTAGGCTAATAATTAAACAAGTACAGAGCCCGGCATCAATTTAAATAAAGAGCAGATGGAGCATCCTGTGTCTTAGCGTGGTCCTGGCTCTGACAGCACCGGCGAGTCCCGGAGCTCGGGGTTTGGATGTTCCCCCCCCAAGGACCACGTTATTGGGCAGGCAGCGGGCAGCAGCCCCATGGGATGCTGGAAATGCCAAGGGCATCGTTAGGTAGAGGTGAGCCGAGATGCTTTTCCTGCCTTCCCTTCCCACCCCGTGGCTGAATCCTGGCGAGATGCTTCGAAAAGCACTTTTGGGCCCCGATGGGTCGTAACTCCTTCCCACGGTCTGAGTCGGCAAAATCCGGGTGCCGGGTGGCTCATCCCTCCATCCCTCCTCCGCCAGCAGCTCAGCAGCGACCCGAGGAGCCGCGGCTTTTACGGTTATAACTGGCACGGGGTGGTTTTTTGGTTGGTTTTTTGTTGGGTTTTTTTTTTTTTTTGGTGACGAATACTTTATAATGGATAATCCCAGTCTGCTACTTTAAAAAGCTATAAAAGAAAATAGCACAAGGGCTGGCTGCTGAGCTTGCCCGAAGCTGGTTGCTGCCTCCTTACCATCGCCGATGCAGAACCACACTGATGCATTCGGGGCTGCAGACGCCGTCGCAGAGGGTCTGGATCGATCACCACCAAAATCCTCGTTTTTCCCCGTTTTCTCTCTTATCTAGCAACTGTGTTGTTTACCCCCCACACTGATTCCTCATTGAAATGCCCTATTTTTATTTTTTTCTTAAGCAGCTACAATTGATAATTTAGCTCTGGATAAAGCAACCTCAGAGCTTTTTATTTCTCGGAGGCCAAACATTGATGTTGTGTGAAATGGGAGCTTTGAGGAGGCTTTGTATGGAACTTAGCTTCCTGAAAAATTTATTTACTGCGACTGTGATCTGCAGGAGTGAATTGATGTTTATCTATAGTAGTTCTTGCCAGAAAAAAAAAAATGCATAACTGCACTTTCTTGGGAAGCCTTGAAAGGCCTTTTAAATAAGTGTCTAATAGTAGGCTCTCAATAGCAAACAGCCAGCTTGATAGACAGTGTACAGTATATTATTAACTATAAGCAGGCTTAATCTTTTTCTCATGTTTTAGAGAATGCTTTATAACCTTGTGGCCAAAGAATTCGTGATCGCCAGGTATTTGAAGCTAAGCAAAATTATACTGGCTGTTACTGCTGGGAGATCGATACCGCCGGGAAGCGCGCGGGGCCGGGAGCTCCTGCTCGCAGCCCGTGTCCTGGCGGCGGCTGCTCCCGGAGCTTGGATTTAGGTGATGTGTGATCCCTGGAGGAGGATGCTCGGGGGGTGGAGGGTTAGTTATTTGTTCTCTTTTTTGCGATTGCCATGTGGGAGCTGGGGGTCCCGGCTTTGGCGACGCAGCCCCGTCAGATTTGTCCCTGGTGGGACGGAGCCAGCTCACCTGCGTGGCAAAATGATAATGGAAGTTTTCTGACTGGCATTGTTTGCCCCAAGATGAGGGTGCTGAAGTCCCTGGTGAGCCTCTGATCACCGTCTTGGCTTGCAGTTGAGGGCCTTTCCTTTCTCCAGAGTGATCTTAGCCACGCGCTTTAGTGCCCTCCTTTGCAGTTGTGTTTTTCCGCTTTTCCTGCCCGCGCTGTATTGGATCCTGAGAGCTCTGGCCAGGAGTCAGGGAATCGATAGATGGTTAAGGTGATAAGTGGCTTTGCTAAAAACCAATTTTGCAAGAGGGGTTTGCAAAGAGGTTAGCAGAGAGGATCTGCATCCGTGCCCCAAATGGCTCGCTCCGGCCAGGAGCTCGTCTCCGACCTGAATTAACCCGGGAAGCATCCTCAGTGCAGGTCGAGGCTGCTCTTCTGCATCTGTAAATCCACATGGATCCCACGGGAGGGTGAGCCTGAGGAGTAAGTCTCCTTCCTCCAGTGAGAGTGCTTAGGGAAAATCGGAGGGGCGAATGTGGCTGAAGGCAATGTAAAATTAAACAAGTGGAATTTGCTCAGCTGATAACTTCTAGCCAGTCTCGGAGCCGGCGGCTCTGCCGGCGTTACGGTGGCAGTATTTACATAGGGATGAAGTGTTCCCGCACGGCTCCTCCAGTGTGGCCAGGTCTAAGCAGGCTTTTCTCTAATCTCCACCACGACTGGCTGCTGCTTCCAACTCTATTTTCCCTTGAACAAACATATTCTTTGCGCCCACCGTTGAGAAGATCCCGTAGCCCGTTTATGGTGTGCTTACTGGTTTTTGGCATAGCTTGGTGGTGTGGGTGGGATGGTGCTGTGCAGGGACACTGTCCTGCCTCCTGGCACCAAGCACTCTGTGCCCACCGGTCTCGTGTCACCATGTAGCCCCTCAACGCGTGTTGCTGCAAGCAATGGATTTGGGAGAAACAGGGAGAAATAGGGAGTAGCACATCTTAGGGGAGTTTCACCAAAGCAGTTTTGACCACCACCAGCAACTAGGTGGTCTTTTCAGAGGAGATGACACTGATGACACCTAAGATCTTCTTTTCTAACTAAATTTTGCAACTAATTTCTGTCCGTCCCAAGTGAAGAAGCACTCTGTGCATGTGATGAGTCACTTCAGACATGATCCAATTTGTTGCCATTCTCTTTGCTATATCCAAGGGGGTCCCAACTGCCTCCTGGGTCTTTGACCTGATCCTGGTTTCACAGGTGGCTCCTTGTCTTTTTGAAAGTCCCTGAGTCCTGCCTGCTCCTCAGGGCTGTATGGTTGGGGTGTTTTTGGTGGCACCCAATGGAAAAAGTCGGGTTGGGCTGCGGTTCATTAGGCTTGTGATTTATTTGAGGGCGTCGTAACGTTCCTCTGGTTCATCCCATCCCTCGTGCATCCTCATCTCCACCATGCCTGGGCTGTGAGATGGCGTGGGCTGTCCCACCTATGCATTTTATTTTCCGTGGGCAGAGAGATGGGTTGTTTTTAGACTTTCTGGCATTTCTCGGCCTTGACTCATCCTTTCTCACCTACAAGGCCAGGGGTACCCTCCAAACTCCTGCCTCAAAGCTGGGGCATCAGGACTGATGGTGGGGTGAGCTGGCAGCAACATCGCTCTCTCCTTGGGTAGCGGTTCTTTATTTTCCCCGTTTTCCTGTTTATCAAGTGAGATTTCCCCTTGGCCAGTGACTCCAGAAGGAGTGTCGTGGGATGCTCATGCATTGCTGTAGGGCTCTGCTTTTGTGCCATTACTTATTATTACATCGCTTCATTAACGCACCCACAGTTTGAACGCTGTGGCTGAAACCACCTTATTTCATTTTTTTAATCATAGTGGGGAGGCTGTTTCTGAATGCTGATTGATGGAAACATCTTATCTCCTCTAGTCAAAGTGTCTCCGCTTTGCGTGGTAATGAAATAGTTTGACACTTTGACATGAGTGTCAAACACTTTTCCGACGAAGCAAACAGCAGAGACTTTGATCTAGGTGCAAACTGGTTTCCTTACAACAAACAGACTCCCCCCTCCTTTCATCCGGAAAAGAAGATAAGGGGTTTCAATCGGTGCTAGCTAGCAGCTGCTCTTAATGATTTTAAAAATAAAAATAAGAAAAAAATATAATAATAGAAGAGTTAAGCTATTATGTCATGTTATAAACTAGTCCCGTACTGTGGAGTGAAATAAGGTAGGCGTAATACCAACAGTATGAACGATAAACATGAGAGAATCCTCCTAAAATAAAACAACAGAAATATTCTCTTTTGGGAGATGTTCAGATTTGTTTTCCCAGTATTTCAAGTGAGAACATCTTCAGAAATGCCTTTTCTGGAGAAATTGCGTCTTGTTATTCATAGAAGTGGCACTTTCCGTGGAAAAAGAACCACTTCTACTATTAGCTTTCTTTTTATCTTCCCCCCTGATTTTCTCCCGGCCAAGCCTGGAGGTATTTTGAGTCCTGGTGGGAGGGTTGGAGGGAGGAATCCTGAACATACCCCCAAGCTGAAAAAATTCTGCTCGATCATGAGCTTTTCTTTTTTTCAATAGACAATTTGGAGTAGAAATGGGTAAAATTCCTCCCTGCTGTAACAAAGTTGGGTTGGGCTGTCACGTGCCTGGATTTGGCTTGAGTTTGTCTAATTAAACGCAGCAGCACCTTTTTTTCTATTTTGAGTGTCGGGTTTGTGCGCAAATGCCCTTTGAGCAGCTGGAGAAAATTTACGTGATGTATGGAAATCCTTAGGTTACAGCAAATCCTGAGGTTTACGTGAAGGTTTTCTCTTTGCTCTATGGACACAAGCGGTGTCAGCCCGGATGCTGCGTTCAGTCTTCTTGCTTTGGGAGTTTTGCTTTTAACCGTTTTCTTTGAAGTCTTTTCCCTTTGAACATCTTGGACTAGGTGGTCAATGTAGCTCCCTTCCAACTGAACTAGCCCATGTCCTGTCATGATGACCAGTGGTGCTGGTGGCCCCAGCAATGATTTTGTCCTCTGTCCTTGGGCATTGTCCCCCAGGATGTCTCTGCCTGAAGCCCATGGGGTTGAGGAAGCACGGAGGTGGTCACCCATGGGCAGAAGCACTTAATTTAGTGCCTCCTTAATTAGCGCAGGAATTCTTGCTCCTTGCCCTCGTCCCCACCCTCTCCACGTTGAGGCTGGAGCACAGAGAAATCCTCCCCGGGAGATGCTCTGTTTGGAAATGACAGGGGATTTGGGGCTTAATTTTAGCCAGAACATGTGGCTCGTTTTTAGATGCTTCTCAAGTCAAGTCGTGGTGGCTTTGTTACATTTGACGAAAGGAAAAAAGCATCCCCAAAAAACTAGAGAGGCAGCAGGGTTTAGATGGTATCTCCCCGCAGACGGAGTTATGGAATTTAATACAAGGAGGCTTTTGCGAGTTGCCGGGTCTGCGTCGGAGCGCGCGGAGCCTGCGTTTGAGATTAAAACTCACATTTCATTTTTATACACTGTGCTTAATCCAATAATGATTCCGTGTTACAAACGGCAATAATATCTTTCAGCATAGTTAATCAGAAGAGACTTAATGCTGTCACTATTTATTAACCTTTGTTGAAAAGCAAGAAGTTTTCTTACTAATCTGCGATTGTTGCTCTTGTCAGGCTCTATCAAGTGCAAACCAGATTTGGCATTTGTTACAGGGGGGGGATGCTGCTGCCTTCCCTGCTGTCTGCTGCATCCGACCCTGTGCAGGGACGTGGTCCCATACGGAGCTGGGGGGGCCAGGCTGGTCCCCTGTCTCCCATCCCCATATCTTCAGCTCCCAGGTTATGGCACCATCTGCTCCTCCAGCCACATGGACCCTGGTGCTGGGGTAAAGAGGCAGCTTTACCCTTCTCAGGGTTATTTTTTGGCTGCCTGACCCGTGTTCCTGCATGCAGTTCCCCCCAGGAGGCATCTCTGGCATGGGGAGGTGCCCTCCTGGCTGGATGGCAATGGGGCAGCAGCACCGGTCTCTGATGGTTTGTGGGAGGTTGAGTGACTTCCAGTGGCTTCCCCAAAAGCTTGGGGGATCCCCCTGCCTGTGTCCATGGATGGGGAGAGGAGGGTCCACCCTCCTCTGGGCGGACCTGGGGGGTTAAGGAGGTTTTTGCAAGGATGCACTGGCAAGGGCTGAACCGAGGCACGTGGAGGTGGCTTGTCCCTCACATCCTTCTGGATGGGCATCCCTTGCCCCCTGAGCATCACCCCAGTCCCTGGCAGAGGCAGACAGGAGGCTGCAGCCAGCACTGCCCTTGAAATCGTGGCTCCACAGTGGCATTCCCAGGACAGTGGCTCGCGTGGATTTGCAATGCCAGCAGCCAAAATGTGGGTTTTAGGGAGGGGAACGCTGGAGGGTGCGTGTTTTTTGAAGCTCCGTGGTGATAAAAGGTCAGTACATGAAGGAATTTAAGCCTTCAATATTCTCCAGTTTGTCTCCTGTTGCAGGGAAGCTGGTGCTGGAATTGGCTTGTAGGAGCACCTGGAATTAATGAGCCAGCTTGGTGCCGTGCAGAAATCGATGCTTCCCGCATTAATTGCGCCGTGTTCGAGCTTCAGCTTTTTATTCTGAGTTATGTAGTTACAGGGAGAGATGTCTCTCTTCGGCACAGCCTTTCGGTCTCGTGGGAAAGGGTCCTTCTCCCTGTGTCCTGCCCGGGTGTGGGTGGCACATCCCACGTGGCTGCTGGCTGTGGGGCAGATGTCAGCCGGAGTGGGAACACCAAAAACCACAATGAAAATAAACCCCGAGTCTCTGCTACCTTCCCCTGTAATCAGTCAAAGAAAGGGACCACCACTGGGCTGGGTGTAAGCCTCAGGGTGGAAAAGCCACTGATACCCACCTCTGGTGGGTCCAGCTCTGATTTGCGATGGGAGGTGGACAGGCAGGAGGGGGAGGTCTCTACAGAAGGCTGGTGTTTTCTTGCAAATGAGTTTGCAGCAGCTTTTGCATTTATTTCCAAATTATTTTGCATTTAATTGCAAATTATTTTTATTTGTTTGCAATTATTTGTGATTTGGGTAACCAAGCATCCATGTGGGTGGAGAGCAAAGTCCCCCGGACCCTCGGGGCTTCAGGAGCTGTTTTGGAAGAGCAGGCGTTGCTGTTATTTCTTATTTTTAGGATGGACTAGCATTGAGCACTATTCTGATCTCAGCTTGGGCGCTTGAACAGGTGCAGTTATTTTACATACAGCCATGAAGAATCCCACTTTGCTAATATCGTTAAAGCCTAAACATGGTATTTATATTTTTAGCAAATTGTTCTTTATGGTATTGATTTACATGTAATGTAGTCCTTGCATGAATAACTACCATAAATCTGGAAGCATTTATTATCCGAAATAGCTGTGAACTCAGTCAAATCCTTTATTTGTTAGACACAGTTATGGAGCTTAAATTGCAAGGTAGAGAGTAAAACGTAAACCATATTTTCTGTGACCGGCTCCGAGTTTCTGCCAGGCAGCCCATTGATCTGTGATAAGAGGTAAGGGTTAAGATGATTTGGTGAAATGAAAAAGTAGGGAATAAATTACAATAAATGGGATCTTTGATCTGGCCTGTCGATATTGGGGATGGTGCCTGCCTCTGCCTTCCCTGCCTGGCCGCAGAAATTAACTTTTGAACTCGATGGCTCCAGTCTGTTTCTTCTGACTTTCATCCTCCTGCTTGATGGGCAGTGGGGACAGGCACTTATTTGTTATCCCATTGATACTGACCCCAGGAGAGCCAGGCTTTGGAGACCCAGGGCTTACAAAAATAGTGTAAGTCTTGTTTGCTATTTGTGAAACAGTGATTGTATATAAAAAAAAAAAACCCTCAAAAAACAACTCCTGAGTCCTCACTGGTGCCGTGTGCCAGACGTGGAGGGCTGGAGTTCGGAGGGCTGGAGGGTTTCTTGTTCTAAATTTAGCCATTTAAAAGAAGATTATGGACTATACACTTGGGACTTTTAAAAAGGCTTTCACAATAACTCTTGAAAGCCTGATGCCTTTAATCCTGAACTTTAATTTAAAATAAAGAAATCTTTTCAACTCGCCTCTTTCCCCTCCTCCACCCCACTATTCCAGGCTGAGGTTCTTTCCAACTTGCTTATGGAGCAAAGATGTGCTAAGCTCTTTTAATTTCTTATGAAGATATTTATTTTTTAATAGAAAGAAAATCAAGTCAACACTCGAGAGTATACACAGCAGTTTACCGCGATAGGAGGAATTAATCAGTCTATAAAGTTCAAAATGTACAAAGAGAGAAGGAAAAAAATAAAAATCCCCGACTGATCAAACATGAGACTCTTCTCTGAGATGCGAAGATAAAAGCCTTTTCCTCTGTGAGCTTCTCCACTATTGGCAGCCAGTGGGGTCAAGATTTTTTTTTTTTTTGTTATGGAAAGCTCGAGATAATTAATGTTGTTGAAAGAGGACCGTTGGGTTGGCGTCTAGCAGGCTAGCCCCCGAGTCTGGCATCTTGTGAAGCAGCAGCGAGTCGGAAAGGGAGGGGGGGAAATATTCCCCACCGCGGGAACTGCCAATTTAACGGAGCAATAAATAATATTGAGAGATAAAAAGAGCATTTAAAAAAAGGGATGCGGTGCTGCTGTTGCTGGTTGAGCTGCCGTTCCCCAGCTCAGCATTGTGTATGGGTGTTTGTGAGGACCGTGCTGGTGTTGGATTGGGCTTTCTTGAGAGGTGGTTGATGCCCCAACCCTGGCAGTGTTTAAGAGGCATTTGGACAATGCCCTTAATAACATACTTTAAGTTTTGGTCAGCCCTGAAGAGATCAGGCAGTTGGACTAGATGATCGTTGTCAGTCTCTTCCAACTGAAAATCATTCTGTTCTGTTCTATTCTATTCATCTGCCTGGCGTTGCTCCTCTGGATGCTTTTATGGGGCCAGATACCTGCAAACTCCTCCCAGATACTGGGAATCATCAGATGAGGCTGTGTGGACCCGCTTGCTGCATGCTTGATCTCTCTCGTCTCCTAAAGCTCGTTTGGATGTGTCCTATTACGGTGTTCGTGTTAAATCTGCCTGCGCTAATAATCAATAGACGTATGGTCACCCAGGCTGTTTATGTATCTCTTCTATCAAAGCCCTGACAACACGAGATCAAGATGCAAGCAAGGCAGGCTTATACATCGAACGCTATTTAAAAAGTGGGATGAATTAATTACCACCATTAATGACTGGGGAGAGACTTTAGGAAGCTTCAGCTGATGGCCTGGAGCCTCGAGTGTGAGACAGGCTGAGTAGGTGGTATCTTACGGTGCTTTGCCGTTGATGTTTCAGCTTGGGATGCTGTGGTCCACGGTCTGGGTCCTTTCAGCTGGTGGTTGTGAGACTGATTGATTGGAGTTTGTAGGGTGTGATGAGTCCCTGAAGATCTGGTGGGGAATGGACCTGGGGAAAAGACACATCTAAATGGACCTGGGGAAAAGACACATCTAAATGCCCTCGTTCCTAGCGTTCGCTAGGAACGAGGGCATTTAGATGTGTCTTTTCCCTAATCTCTTGGGTCCCACATCCACAAAACTCCCTCCAACACCCCTGGCTGAGTATCCTCCTGGGATGATGCATGACGGGATGGGCTGTGACGGTCCCCAAACATCCCACCAGTGCACTGGGGCATCATTACAGCAGAGTGAGTGCGTCTGGTTTTGCCCCATCCCGCTGCTTGCTCAAAATTCTCTGAGTTATGATTGTTTTTTAATTGCTTTGGGGGTATGTCTGTCCTTTCCCAGCGTGCCCCCCCCTTGATGGAGCCAAGGCAGCACAGCTGATTGTCCCATCCTCCGCCGCCTTTTCTATTCCAGTTATTTATTATGCAGCATAACCAGAATTGCTCTCAGACAGGACTTGTCAGCTATAAAAGACACTGGCAAATTTTATTAGTTGACAGAAGGGTTGTTGGTTTTTTTTTTTTTTCCCCCTCCTGAAAATATTAAAAAGTCATTTTAGTTTAGAAACCTAATTTTAATTTAGTTAGGTTTTAATTTAATTTAGTTTTTAAATTCATTTTCCGGCAGAACTCAATTTTTCAAGTGTAATTTGATGCCGTCAGTGGCTATAATGTTTAATGTCCTACCTATAAATTGCGAGGATGGCTTTGAGATGATTTACAGGATTCAGGGGGATAAAGCCGTCTCCTGGCCCCGCATGTGGGAGAGGCTGGAGAGAAAATGGTTTTATTGTGGCAGCCGCAGCGGCTGGTGCTGTTACCTACAAAAAGATGGAAAAAAACCCTTAATTTTCCTCCTGGCTTGGGGGATGGATAGGGGAAGGGATGGGGACTGTGCTGGGTGGGGATACTCTAGGGATTTAGACTTGATGATCTCAGAGGTCCCTTCCAACCACTAAGATTCTGTGATATTCCTGGTTATTTGTGCTCTGCCTGTCTCTGTGCTGGGATGAGGGGGGACCCCCATGGAGGCAAAGGGGGGGTCTGGGACGGTGGCTCTACCCCACAAACCCATCTGCATTTCGGGAAGTGAGCAGAGCCCTTTCTAGGGTCGGGCTGCAGACAACAGCCGACCACTCGGGGGGTTGAAATCCGGGCAGACCCTTGGAAAATACAGCGTAATTGCATAAAATACCGTCCCGATTTCATCCATCTGAGCGTTGCATCTAATTACTGGATTAGAGAAGTCTTCAGACCACGTATTGAACATTATAAATGGGCATAAGATTATTCTGGTAATGGCTTAATAAGGCAGAGGAGGTAGTTGAAGCTGTCTGCGTACAGCTTTGGGTTGGGGCCAGATCAATTTGGCAGAGGAGGAGAAACCCCTCGGTGCTTTGGAGAGTGTGGCCATGGAGAGGGTTTGATTTTCCTCTTGGTTTTGGTTTTTGAGTAGCAGCAGTTGGCTCCTTCCACTGTCTGGGGGATACGCCAGCCTCTGGGAATTCTTGCCTTGTGGAATATGTCTGATTTTTGGAAAGAAGTAGCCAATCTGTGCATTCACGGGTGGGAAGGGACCGTCTGGGGAGCCCGGCAGTGGCTGTGCCTGCCCATGTGTCACTGGTGAGGGCGGGTGGTTTTGGCCACAGGTAGGTGCAGCCACATCTCTTCTCGTAACCAGCTTTGGTGCAGTCGTGGTTTTGCTCTGGGGGGACCTGAGATGTGTGGTTGCTTCTAAACTCGGTGCTCAGGGAGCAGATGTGATCCAGGCTCGCACTGCAGATGCTTCTCATGGCTTCAAACCCACCACAGGCTGTGGAAGCTCAGGAAAGTTGCAGCCTCTTCCCAGAGACAGTCAGTGGGAAGCAGAGGAGGGGTCTGTGTTGGCTATTCAGACCCCAAATCCATCAACTCATGCCAAGTGTGCATTTCTCTAAATGTAAGAGTCCTTGCTCTGAAGATGTGTGCTCCCAGGTCGCTGAGCTGGGCGAAGGTCTCCATCCCGGAGCTGCGGATGGAAGGACAAAAAGGTCATCCATGTGGAGAGTTGCAGCCTGCAGCCTTGGACCAGAGATATGCTGGGACCTCCATCCTTGGATGTCTTCAAAGCTGACCAGGACGTGGTCCCAAGCAGTGAGGTAGGCAGGAGCCCTTCAGCCATCTCCTCTGGTCAGTGCTTGTGCGGAGCGAGGTGTGATGCCAGCTCCCCAGCCATCAGAGCACCACTGGCCCGTCACGCATCTGACCATGGTGAGCTCCATGGTGTTCGTCCCCACCAGCCCATGCCACATGCCGTCGGGCAGGGAGCCCTGTCCCCCCATACCTGGCTTCCTGCAGGGCTGAGACTTGTCCTCGGTGTCCGCCCTCCCTCAGTAACATTAGATCCTTTGGTTAATTTTAATCATGTTACTGGAGATGTAATTGTTGTAAGAGAGATTCCACAAACTTTCATGAGAGAAAAACACCTTAAATAATTGTCCTCCATCAAGAGAGGGGGTGCAAGCAGCGGTGTCATATTAGACAGTGGAGAATCCACATGAGAGTCTGCCACAGCCAGGGCTGTGCCAATATCCTCCAGTGCCACCATCCTCTGTGGAATCTCCTGGAGTCCACAGTCTGACTTTAGGCTCCTGCATGGTCTAGATACAGTGTAAAGGGGTCTTGCCATGCGAATGCCCCCCAAGTTCAATCCCAAGGCTGACGTGCCGGCACCAAAAGCGAAATCCCAGTGTCCTGCCGGGGTGCCCAACTCTCCCAGCGAGATGCCATCGCTGCCTGGCGTCCCCCGGGTTGTCATGGTTACTGACGCATAGGACCCCAGAGACCTGGCTGGGAATTAATGGCAGCCCAGGATAAAGGATTCCTGTCTCAGCCGAGTTGATGGATTACATTGATGTGCCATTTGTCATACCGTAATTGTTCTGGCAAATGTAATACCCACTAGTATAAACATTGTGCTGCTTTGCTAATAAAACTGAAAATAGGAAGAGAAAGGATGATGCAGTGTTATGGTCAGTTAAAGAGACACCGCCTCCACTCCATGCAGGCATTGGGGGCTTCTGCCTGGAAACCTGCCCCGTCCTGCCCTCTTCATCCATGGAAAATGGGCAAAGCAACCAGCAGGATCCTCGTGGGATGCGTGTGAGGCCGGGGCGGCTCTCGGCATCGCTTTGCCCATCACAGCAGTGCTGGATCTGCCTTTGCGTGGGGGGTGGAGGGGAGCTGGGCACCTTCCTTGCCCCCTAGATGGGCAAGCGGGGAGCCAGGGACCCCAAGGGTGCCCATGCCAGGGGCTGAGCCTGTCCCCTCCCTGCCTTGCACGGGCTTTAATTGCCTTATGAAAGGTAAATGAGGGCTGTTTGACGTCTGAGGGGGCTGCACTCACCTTGATGGGGCTTTATAAACAGGGGGTTTTACAGTGCTGGTGGGTGCTGCCCCCTTCCCTGGTTTTGGAGGGCACCAGGGTCTCCCCTGATCCACCATCTGACAGCGCTGGGAGCAGCTGCTGCCCGAGTCCCCAGGTAGTTTTGCTTTCTGACTAATCAGCCCGTGGATTAGGAGCCCAGCGGGGATTTCAGCCAGGGCTAAATTGCTCATCCCTCCCGCGAGCGGGTCCTGGTGCTGGCTCCATGGTGGAGATGATGGAGAGGGGTTGGAGATCCCTCCAGCTGCCACTGCTCCTCACCAGTAGGACCCTCTGTTACGGTGGGATGATCTGGTCCATCATCCCCACAGCTTGGCTGGGCATTGGGTCGTGATGCTGCGTCCATGTTCTGGAGGAGGTGGCTGGAGAGGGACCCCAACGGGACCATCTCATCCCTGTCTTCTCCCATCTTGGTGGCATGAAAAGCAATGGGGAGGAGAAGGAGAAAGAAGAACACCCCACCCCAAATCCTGGTGTAGTTCAGAGGCGTTGTGGTTTGTGTGGTCGTATCTCCAAATGTTTTCAAAGTTTCTGGTTGACCTGATTCATAGGGAAAAAAAAGATAAACACCCTTTCTGTGTTTGCAGTCATATGTAATTTTTATCTCTTGACCTTTAAACGTAAGCAGCAGTAAAATGAAGAACTATGGCAGTCATTTAACACCCTGCCTGTACTAACTGGTTTCTGCCTGTGAGCCGTGGTTTTAAATTGGCTAATGCAGAATACTTGCAGAGCTAATAATAATTCAGATTACTCCTGTCAGCTATTCCGGTTTCATGGGTAATTTAGTAGTTGAATAAATTTTTAAAAAAATTCATTCGTTCCCATGCACTGTTATGAATCAGTAGATGGTTTACCATTGGCAGCAGTAACTGTAAGAAGATTTAAATTGCTACTGAAAAGGATTTGAGTGAAGGTAATGTTTTATAATGTTCTAAGCCATATGCACTACTTTCAGGCCTCATCAGTTTTACATTGATTCCTAGTGAAGTGTTTAATTGCATCATGAATGCAATATAATTCAGTTCTTTTTGCTAATATGGTATATATCTCAAAGTGATATACAGCACTGACAGCGAAGACTCAGGATTTTCTTAGGATTTTAAAATATGTCTGTGTGTGTGTGTTTGCACACGCGTGTACCCCTCTGCGTGGCCGGGAGCTCTTTTGGGGTAACCTCTGGGTGCTGGGTTGGGCGCTGAGGGCTGCTGCCTCTCCCAGGACGTCTGCACGGGCATCGGTAGGGAGGGGATTTTATTTATTTATTTATATGTATATACATACATACACACAAACATAGATTAAAAATATAAATAAATATATGTGTATATACAAAATGAGCATGACTGCTCCCATCTTGATCGAGGGGCAGCTCTGCTCCAGCCGTGGCACTGTTGTGGTCCTCCCCGGACCCACGGTGGGCGATGGCATCTCGGTCAGAGGCAGGGCCCTGGTGCTACCAGAGCCTGGTGGGCAGAGGATTAAAAGAAGCACGCTTACATGTTAATGCGAAGACAATTTATTTGAGTCCATAAAAGAGCTAATTAGGGATGCGGCACATCGCTAGCTGTTCCCCGGCCACGCTACGCCAGCAGCAGGGAGACGTGTGCTGGTGATGCAGCTCAGGAATCGCTCACCCTGACATAAAGCCCATTCCTGTCCCACTGCCAAGCTGACCTGTGCGGGATCGCCTCCGGAGCTGCCCGTCTGTGCCTGATGGTGGCCTTTTGCTGGCCCCGTTGCCCTTCTCCCTCATCCCTCTCGCCCCGCGGGACAAGGACCTTTCCTGTGTCCCTTCTCCTTCTCGCTGCTTGTGCTCGTTGCAGCTTCACCAGCTAATTAAGGACCTGCAGAGCCCTTTGTCATCCTGATGGGGAAACTGAGGCAGGCTTGCTGCTGGCTGGGGTTTCCCCATGGGAGGATGCTGGCTTTCAGCGAGCATCCCCCAGACTTGCTGTAATCCTGGTCTTCCCAGCTGCATCCCGCTGGCTGCTCGGCTTTCAATTCCCAGATTGCCACGGCTTCGCCAGGAGAGGAACACCCCAGTGCTTCTGGGGACACGTCCCCGGGAGATGGGTGCTTGTTAGGCTGCAGCTTTCACTGTTGGGCCTCTTTTATTTCAGCTGAAGGAGTTACTTGTCCAGGATGTGGCATCATTTATTTTGGTTTGCGTCTCGCTGTCCCTGGCCGTGCCCTCGGTGGGGACCTCGGTTGGGCACCGCGGGGCTGGAGGTGTCCTGGGGAGGTCGGTGGGAGCAGGATCCAGCCCCACATTTGGAGTATTCCCACTTGAAGGCTCCTCCACGGCCGTGGTGCTCCCCACCCGGCGCTGCTGGGGCCGGGATACATGCCGGCGGTAGAGCCTAATGCGATATCAAAGTCACTAACATGATTATGCTTATATATCATATTAGGGAAAATGAATACTAATTCAATACAAACTACTAATTCAGTAGAACAGAAAATTGCTGAGAGAATAGAAAATTGCTGAGCGTGCCGGAGCTGGGCATTGCTGGAAGGAGATACCCTGCCTGCCTCTCTCCCTGCCGGAGCTATGTTCTGCAGCGGTTGGTGGCACAGTTGGCCGGGGTGGTGTGGAGCATCCCTGGGTGGGTGCTGGTGCCAAACTGGGAAGCGGCTCCGGAAAAGGCTTTGCCGAGGAGCTGGGGTGAGAAACCCCCCTGCTTTGCTTTCCAGCCTGGAGCTCGTGGCCAGGAGGCGGGAGATGTTAGGTGGGACCTGTGGGAGAACTGAAGCAGAAGAGGAGGAAAATGGCTCCAGGTGCTGGAAGTGAAGGGGAAATAAAGCTCCCTGCCAAGGCTGTCTGCCCCAGCCAGAGGAGGAGGCTGCCTGACGGAGCCAGTATTTAAGATATTTGCTTTTTTCTCATGCGTGCATTGTATCTCATTCCTGGGCTGAGCTTCAGCTCCCCGAGGTCCAGGGGAGCATCCCTGTCTTGGGGCACTGTGACACTGACTGGGGCTTCCCGTGGTCCAGCCTTCCTCCTCAGCGTAAGCTCTGGATTTCCTCCTCCTCCTCCTGGCATTTCTGCCTCTGGGACATTATCCCCTTGGCATTTCGGGTGCAATCCCCACACCAGTTGCTGCTGCAAACTGGCTGCGGAGTCTCCTGCTCCTCGGGACCGTCCCCAGCACCGTGGCTGCTCCCACCGGCACCACCGTGGGTTTGTGCTGGGGGCTTGGGGAGAGGCAGCTGCTAACACCGAAACTACACCACAGGCTATCTGCTTGAATTGGATTTATTTTTCATATTATTATTGTTTGTACAAGTTTTCAAGCCACAATATTTCCCAGAGCCACACAATATCCCCTGTCGCAGTGGCTTGGCTCAGCTCTCCATCCACCAGCCAGTTGCATGGAGGGGGACACCCAGATTTCACCAATTTACTTCTGAATAAAGAGTTTTTATTGCAATTTAATGCATCTACTGCGAGGGCAGAGCTGGGTCCCCACTGCCCAACCCTGCACGTCCCCCCATCCCATGCCTGCACCTTCGGACATGACAAATGTGGCTGATTTTGGAAATGCTGGGTATTTACCCAGTTCAAAGAGAGCCGTAACTGGGACACGCAGTGTTTCTGTACTAATATGGTAGGAGAGTCTTATTGTATTAGCAATTTTCCATCAGATCATGTCATATTAGTATTGTATTGTATTAGTATTTGTTTTCACTAATGTGATGTGAAAGTTGCTAATATGATAAGACTCCTGCATTGTATTAGTGAAAACAAATATTAATATGATAGGATGGAAAATAGCTAATAAGAAACTAAGTTGCTAATCTGACGTGATGGATCTCCTAAAGGAATTGGTTGTAGCTTTCCTGTACTTTTCCAGAACCACCTTCAACCTTCTCAGGGGCAGACAGGAAGGCAGTGATGCATGGTGGTGGTGGGTTTTAAAGCTTCAAATCCACCTGGAGAATGAGAGCATCTCTTTTGGGCTTAAATCCAGGCTTTTGCTGGGCAGGGGGAGAAAATCCCATGCTTGTGGGAAAGCCTTTGTGTGCCAGGAGCCATTCCCAAGGGTCCTGGGGTGAGCTGGTGCCTGGAAAACTGGAGCTAAATGAATTTAGGGGGGGTAGAGCTGTTCCTCCAGCAGGCTGGGGGCCACCCTGAACTGCAGTTATGGCACGGTGTAACTATGACGAGAAGTAACCAACAGTTTCCTAATTCTTTTTTTTTTTTACCTAGCTAGCGGAGCAAAATGTCAATTTCTAACACGGAGAGCCAGAGTAGGTGAACCAGAGCTAAATAAAAATAAACATTAAACAATTATTGGAATTTAGGTTTATTTAAAAAATCAGCAGGGTTGAGGGAACGAGCCACCTATTAGCGGGGGGAAAAAAAAAAAAAAGCAAGCTATTGGGCTTTTTAACAACATGCTGTTTCTTGGCGGAGGCTGGGATTTGGGCTGTGCGCGCGGTGGC
Source organism: Tringa tobata (assembly GCA_033628505.1). Classification (NCBI taxonomy): domain Eukaryota; kingdom Metazoa; phylum Chordata; class Aves; order Charadriiformes; family Scolopacidae; genus Tringa; species Tringa tobata. The sequence continues at coordinate 69,532 of JAHREE010150551.1, forward strand.
AGCCCTGGATGTTATTGATTAAAGATGATGTAGCAGCAGCGCAATTATATCCCAGTTTGCGCTCGCCGCGGTGGTACCGTTGGCCTCTCATTTGTCTGTGGGAGATTGGTTTGTTTGCCTTGCCCTTTCCCGGGTGTCGCTCGCCGCTCCGATGGGTCGGGTCCCCCGGCGCCGCCGGAGGATGCTCGAGGCGGACGGGGACCCGGCTCGGTCTGGGCAGTGAAAATATTTTTAATTGCTTCTCGTCCCCTGTTGTTTTTGCGTTTAATGGTAATTCCAGATTCTGTGCCGTCGACCTCATCCATGCAAAGAATAGGGGAATAGTGTGTTTGGGGAGGAATCGAGCTGCCCAGGGTGGATCCGCGGTGGCACTTGTCCTGCGCCGGAGGGTCCGGTGTTTCCCCAAGGTTGGGACTAGATCCAGCCCCGTGCCACTGCAGCCGATGCTCAGGATGCTGTAGCGGGCAAAACCATGGGGAAGGGCAGTTTTAAAGCATTTCCAGAAAATTCTGCGCTGGTATTGGGAGGCCAACATAGAGGCAATGGGAAGGGGCTGCGCGCAGGAGCGGGTGGATACCTTGCAGGGAGCGTGCATCTTCAAATCAGTCTATAATGCAATCAATTCTGTATATCCCTAGTGAAGCAGCAACATTTATTTAACGTCTTTTATAGAGCAGCTGAGTTTTATCACAAATCACATTCCATTTCTATTCATCGGGGACCCCTTGAAGACTAAAACGCACTTACTTTCCTCCGAGGAAGTTTACCAATTCTTCAATAAAGCCCCATTTGCCTCCGTATGTAAAATTGACACATTTATTGAATATTAAACATTTGCTGGTTGCTTCTGCACTTCTTTCGACTTTATCCGCTGCCCTTAAAAGTCGTTAAGGGAAGGATATATCAAAGTCATAGTAAAGACATGTTTGGGGATGGGAAGGGGCTGCTGGAATCCGCCGGAGAGGCTGGTTTATCCCGTTCGGCGGCTCCATCCTCGGAGCAGACCTTTCTCCTGCTGTCTCTTGGCAATGACCATTTGGCAGTGGTTTCCCTCTGTTTTTTATAAAGGATTTTTCCGTGCATAAAAGCTCTCTGGTGTCGGGGTTGTGCCGGGTTGCGAGGGATACGCTCTTCTAACCCGGAGTCAGTGGAGCTAATTAGCGGGAGGTCCAATAAAACAAGTTTTTCTTTTATCACTGTTACTAAGTGCTGTTGTAAATCAATTAAAATGTATTCTAGTAATTCTATTTTTCCTTGGCGACCTCTGTTTAAAGAAATACCGAGCCATTAACAGTATTTTGTGTATGTTTGTGTGTGCGTTTATGGGAGAGTATCGAGCGGTTGCTGTTGAGTTTGGCGCTCAGCGATGAGCGCAGGAGCGTGCCCTGCCCCGCTTTCTTCCCACGAGCCACGCAAGTCTCTGCCTGTTCTTGTGGAGAAAGGTGCAGGTTTTTTGGAAGGAATAAGGAAGGATTTTTTTTTTTTTTTCCTCGAAACGTGGATAGTCATGCCAACGGTTGTCCTGATTATTAATTGCTAAAGATGTAGCTGCGTCCTTCGAGCGTGTTCCCAGGGGGGTTTTTTGGGGAGTGACTCAAGAGGATGCGAGAGCGATGTGTGGTGGTCCAGCAGGTTTTGGACCTTTAGGTCACGGATTTGAATAGGTCCATTCTCTACAGACATCACAGACTCTGTGCAGTGGGAAAAACCCCAGTGGCCAGAGTAGAAAATTTGCCAGAAGCAAAAAATGGGGGATTCACACCGTTTCTGCGAGTCGTTGTGCATCTTTCTCTCATTCCCCGCCTGTTCTCTTCTTTAACTCACATTATTTTAAGGAGCATTTACAAACTTGGGCCAGCTTGCCCTGCTCTGTGGATAATTTATCGCAGTCCGCTGGCTAATTGAGGGTGTGTCGTTAGGCAGGGAGGTGGCTGCCTGGAGGTTTCACTGACTCCTGAATATCAGCAGAGCACGATTCGCCATTTACTGATGCCCGGCTCGAGGTCTGAAATAAAGATCTTCCTGCTCCATCACCCTGGAGAGATGACCGGGCTACTAAATCCCGTAGGGAGACAAACATCCTCCCTGACGTGGTTTAACTCTTTAGCCCCATCTGGGATTTATTTTGGCAGCATTTGGGAGAAATGTCCCCAACCCACCCTCGCCCATCGTTACGGCCATGGTTATGAAGAATGAACTTGTTAAATTAATACAAACTAGTGGGGGCTTTTTTTTTTTTTTGTGCTAATGTTATCAGCAGGAACAGGGAGATTTGAGATTTAGGGGTTCCTTGGTTGTTTATAAGGGTTTAATTGAGTCCCTCCTTTGGAGCAAGGCGACTCTTGCGCGCCGTAGGGATGCAGTTGGCTGCAGGATGGGGCCTGGCTCCCGCTTCGCTGTGATTGCGGCTCCATCTCTGGATGCTGAATTGCAACGCTGGGTTGGAAAATGAAGCTCTCGGGGCTGAGATGCCCTAAATTGTCCCAAATGGAAGAGCAAATGGCTGTGCAGAGGAACCAGCCCCTCTTTGCAGCAGAGGCAAATTTTCGGGGCGCTTGTCCGTATTAATTTATAAAAGAAGCTGGCATAATAAATGTCACCTAAACAGAGCTCCAGTAAACATAGCTCATCTTGAGTGTATAATAAAAATAATATACGGCTGCCTCTCGGCAGCTCCTGTCTCGCTGCTGGCCAGGAGGAGAAGCCCCTTTGTGGGAATCTTGTGGCTGGCACGACCCTCATCCCCGGCAAGAAATACCCAAAAGCGCCTCCCGGCACAAATAACCTTCCCAGCGCACCGAGAGGCTCTTCTTTATGGGTGAGGGAAAGTGCTTAAAATGCTTAGAGGGAATAAACAGCTTTTAATGAAGTTACATTGCCACATAATGGGTATCATAAAATTGCCTTCATAGTACAGGGTCCCAGGATGGCTTTTATTATCGACTGAGCAGGAATCCTGTCTGTAAAGCTCCGGCAGCTGCGGAGAGGAGAATGCAAAGTCTTCTTAAATTACCTGATTGAAATAACCGGCAAATATTCTGCTTTGCTGCTTTGTTGAAGGCAAAGCTGCCTTTGGGGTGGTCTGTCAGACCTGGTTTGCAGCTTCTGAAGAACACAGGAGTTTCATTGCAGCAAAACAGATGTTCATCTTGTTTCTCTATCGGCTGTTTGATGAGAAATTTATTGCTCTTCTGCTGGGCTGGAGCTCCTCTGCTGCGGAGTCTATTAGGCAGCCCGGGAGCTGGCGGGGAGCCAGGGAAGCCGCGTTTTGATGAAACCCATGAAAAATCCTCGGCTTCGAAGGCGCCAGTAATAATGCATCGGCTAGACTCTTCGGATCGGGCGATTGATTGCCCGTGATTTGATTTATTGATCAATACCCTCAAATTTGGCGTCTGAGAAGCTGAACTAATCTTTAACTGCTGTGAACATCTCTGCCTGGTGGAGAATTAGAGCTGATAAGGAATGTATGAAAGGAATCTGAGCTTATCTTAATCACACAGTGCCCCGGCGCTGCCTGCGCCGAGCGGGAGTGGATGTGTGCAGAACACAATCACCAGGCAGAACAGAGCAGATCTATAAATTGATGGAATTCAAAGCCTCCAGCATCGATTACCATTATAACAAACAGTGGCGCGCTGAATGTCTGATTATTTTTAGACAAAGATTCTGTGCTCTCAGCAGCAATTTTGCTGATGCTGTCACTGTGTCAGATGTCTGTTGTTGATTGCAATTAGATGCGATACAAAAAAAAAAAATAATTTAAAACTATCTCTGCCTATAGTTTTATTTCCACTTATTAAATCTCCTCCTTTGTTTGCCTCCTCCTAATGTCTGCAGCTGGATGAAATATTGCATTACCAGAAGAGATCTCTTATATTCAGTTGGGTATAATCACTTTACAGATCATTGGATTATATCTGATATGGTTCAGATAATCCTAGGGAAATGTGGGACATTTACTCTGCCTTGGTTAAATGCGCCCTGGTTTAGGGTTTTGAATGCAAATCTGCATAACATTTGGGTTTCTGAAACAGGTCTGCAACCCTCCCAATGATCTAATTCTATTAAAACACTAATCAATTCCCCGTGACGTCAGTCTGCTTTCCTGCCGGTGCCGAGCACTAGGTCCAACGTGGATTTATCCTGTCCTTTTTAAACAGCTTTTGGAGCTGCCACGGCCCCAGCTTTCATGGTTTAAGGAACGAAGACCCCGGAGTGGTGCTGTGGGGTGGGCAGTGGGGGGCACAGCACACCGGGCACTGTGGTCTGGTTTGCTGGGGTTCCATACGCCGGGATCCCTCTATTGCCAAGTGTATCCATAGGTTTGATGCTTTCCAGTGTCTTGCCAGTGAGCGGCCGTGTTTGGAATTGGAATGGCTCTGCCAGGGGAACGCGGCTGGCAGAGGGCATTTTCTGAGATGGCTTTTTCTGATGGTCAAAGCTCTTTGGGAACCCTCCTTGAAGCCCAAATCCACACTGGGGGCTGTAAGTCCATGCAGGGATGCAATGACACTGTGACTGGGGGGGTCCCTTGGGAGCCCCGTTGGTCTCTCCACACCCCACAGCGATGCTGCTGCAAGATATTTGGTGAATTTCACATTTTTATTTCAATCCAAGCCAGGGGACGACGTGGGCTTGGCCGCGTGGCAGAGCGGTGGCCGTGGCCCTGGCCCTGACCTGGCCGCCGGGGGAGCGGGAGGTCTCCTCTTGAACGTGACCTCATCTTGCGCAGACACGCGCGGCTCCGGGGCTTGATGGAAAAATGCGCCGCGGTGGAGGAGTTATGTGCTGCTGGCAGCTGGTGTTTTCTTTCTTTGGGAAATCTAATATATTGATTAGCTTTCTTCAGAACAGCATCAATAAAGCGTATAATGGCATGGCTGGTGCCTGCGGCGTCTCTTCCCCTGGTCTGAGACCCCCTGGAGCCGGGAAGGACCTTGGCTGCTCCGTGCCAGGCTCCGCGTCCCGTCGGCTGCTCCTCCCTTTCCTGGCAGCCACGAGCCCTGCTCTGCCCACCAAACGTGCTTGGCCAGACACCCTGGTCCTCTGTATGGGAGTTATCCCAGGCAGCCTTCCTCCTCCTCCTCTTCCTCCTCCCATCCCATGCCTCTGCGATACGGCTGCTGCCAGTGGCTTTGGCTTGGACAGCTCCAGCATGGAGGCGCTTGGCCAAATTCTGGCAAATATCTCCAGGGTCCGGTTAAGCCATGGGGCATGCCCATGATTTGCTCCTGTCCTGGTCATCCCCATCCCCGGGCAGCAAACATCACCAGTGGAGCCACCATCACCCACGGTGGTGGCACGGGTGGTGGTGGACTGACACTATGCCGGGGGGGCTCATTGCACCCTGGGTCCCTTCCAGGAGCACATGGATGCTCTGCTGGTCCCATCACGGTCTCTGGTGTGGTACGGACCCTCCTGGCCCATGGTGCATGGATTGCTGCTCCAGCCCTGTGGTCACGGCTGGGGAAGATGGAAGGAGATACCTTTTCCATTAAAATGTCTAAGAGAGTTTAGAGGGTGGTTTATTGTTGTTTTTGTGGTTGGTTTGTTGTTGTTTTTTTTTTGAGCTGATTGATTGCAATAATGAATGGAGCCCAGAAATCGGCTGGAGCGGCGGCTGGAGGCTGGCTCCTGGATTTAAAGTCCTGGTTGGCTTCAAACCCTCTCAACTATTTCAGCTTTCATCTGTAAAATATGCAGAATGCAAGCAGGATCTTATTTAGGGCTCTTCCAAGCCCAGATCTGCCCTGGGATGCCAGTGTCTGTAGGAGCGGGTGCCTTGCTCTTGTATTATATACTGCTGCCTTATTTATTTCTTCGTGGCTCGCTGGAAAGCAAATCCTAATGTGGGGGGACAGCCCGTTCCACCATGGGGCACCTTGGCATCCTGCAGTGGGTGAAGACACCACCACCCAGGATTGATCCGATTTATGGATGCTTTTATTTTTCTTCCAATTCTGGTCCACTTCTAAAAGGGCTGGAGGAACATCCCGGTCTCCCACCGCCCCAGGATGGAGGTGGCCGGGCTGCATCCCACTGGCTGGGAGCCTGGAAGGGTTTTCTCTGCTTCCCGAGCATCTTGCTATGAGCTCATTTCAGAGAGAGATTTTTCAGGGAAAATTGACAGCTGATGACTATGGGAAGATGTTTTCAAAAGGAGAAACAATTTACAATAATTAGAAATTTATAAAATGTCTTTAAACATGGTGGTAATAGGGATAAGAAAACACTTGCTGCAATGTAATCAGTTATTAGCAGCTGATCATTTATCTCGATGGATAGTTGCTGCTGGTACATGAGACACGTAATAAAAGGACTCTTGATTAACTAATTTGAATATCTTTTGAGAACAAATTCTGAGTTCTCTTTTTTCTCCATTGTAACGGATCCGTACATCTGCGAGATAAACACTGAATGAATATGGTAATGAATATTATTCTGGAAGTGTAGCCCTGGAACGCCACCGTCGCCGTCCCAGCCCTGGCCTTGGGAAGCTGCTGCCATAGATGTAATAAGGAAGGGACCTTAATGACGCCGGCCAGGAGGAGCTGAGGCTGCGGGATGCAGGAGGAGGGCTGAGGGGGGAGTTACCTGGGGGGTTTGCAGGGATGCAGGGTCTGGGAAGGCAGGACCAGGCTGGCCCCCTCCATCAGCCCCTCTTTGGCCCCCGGTAAGGAGCAGGATGGCAAAACCCCAGGTTGGTGGAGCTGCCCACGAGCAGGCACCAACACAGCCCATGAGATAGCATCCCTTGATATATGGGTTTTTAAGAAAACGCAGCCTTTTCCTATCTCCCCGGGAATGGAGATCTGATGTGTGTCTCAAACCTCTGCCCTCTGCAGGATCCCATTATGGCTCTTTTGATAACACGCTGCAAACCCTCATTCCATTCTAGACACCGAGACCTCGTGGCTCAGCATCTGTGCTGCATCTGACCCTGGGACGGGCCGTGGGGGGACCGGTGGCAGCAGCGGGACCGATCCCTGCTCCCTCCTGGCTGCCGTGCCCATGTGTGCCAACGGTTAAAGGATGTGGCCACACGTGTGTGAGCGTGGCACGGCTGGAGCAGCCGGGAAAGCCTGACAAACTTGTATTTCTCCTTCCTGGCAGAGCGGGCAAGGGGAGGAGGCGGGTGCTGGGTGGGTTAAGTGAGGTCCGGTCCCAGCCCTGGCTTGTTTCTCCGGCAGCTCCCAGCCCTCCGTGCCAGCCCCCCGTGCCAGCCCTCCGTGAACTCGCCGGCGGCTCAGGAGCAGTTCCTGCTGCCTGTGAGTTATTCATCATCCTCAGCCACTAATGGACTCCATTCAAATACTTCTTTCCCCCCCCCCAAAACGTTATGATTCACGTCGTGGCTGAAAGCAGATTCCTTTTGGCAGCAGGAGCCCCAGATATTTTGTATTTACGCATCGTTTTCTTCCCAGGATCCCAGTTTTCTCTCGTCTCCCCCTTCTCCTTTTGGCTCCCTCCCTGGTTGTGTCACACCGTGGTGTGAGAAACTCCATCTCCATCACCCTCCTGTCCCCTTGGCACGTGGCCGGTGATGCTGCTGGGGGACACGGGGGCTGGATAGGGCCGCTCCTGTGGGCACAGAGAGGTGACCCTCAGAGATGCTGGCACTGCTCCTCCCCGCCTGTATTTACTGCGGTGAAGGAGTCAAAGTCCACGTAGCTGTGGATGCAGTTTACAGGTAATTAAACTCAGCTTGGTGAGGATTTAAACATTAATATTGATGCTAAAGTTTTTAATAAAATATAGGTAGAGAGAGAGAGAAAGAGGTATCGATTCCTATAGGCTTTTTATTTTTTCTTTTCTCCCGCTTTATTGTTGCAGGGAAGGGTTGATATATGGGTGAGCCTGAAATAAGGGTCCCCTGTGCTGGCACAGGGGTCTGCAGATGAGGACAGATGTGATCCCAGAGGGATGAGTTGGGGAATACGGTCAGGAAAAACGCATTTAGGATGGATCTCTATGGGGAGGCCGTTCCCTCTCCTTCCCTCCCGGGCATCCTCTGTGGTGGGCACAGGCTCAGACCTGTGCTTGGGGACCTCATCCTCTTCTTGGGAGTGGTGCCCAGCCTCCAAGGGTTCCACATCTGCTTCTGCATCCCATGTCTTCCTCTCCGCATCAAGACACAACCCCTTGGCCTCTGGCATCGCTTCCCTTCCTGGGACACCCTCTGGGGGTCCAGGATGGGGGTCCCCGGGGTCCCCTGCTCTCACAGCCCTGCTGCAGTCATCAAACCCCTTTCGCAGCCCGTGTTCCTGTACCGCACCAAAGGCAGTTAAAAAGATGCTGACGGCCGTTTTTCACTCCCTGCTTCTCTATATACACACAGGACTCGGGTTTATCTGCTTTCTTGCCAATATTTTTTTATATAACAGTGAAATATTTATATTGTCCAATAAAAGGCAGTAAGCTTGCAATCTCGCGCAAATTCATTTGAGACCGGGAGCTTCGTTGTCTGAATTTAACACCCGGCAGTGACCCCTGGTAATTGGCTCCATACGTCTTTAGCATCGCGGATTTACATATGGTCTAAGGGGGTGATTGATGGTTGGGGTCACCCCACCTGCCCCATGGCCCATCTAGCAAGGGATGGTGGTGTCCGCCCTGCACCGTGTCTCCTCCTGTCCCACCAGGGCATGACTGGGTGGGTTTTTGGTGATGCTGATGGGAAGGGGAGGAAGGGCTTTGTCCCCCACAGTTTGGGTACTCGTGGATTAAATCCCCGCAGCGCCGGGGAGCGAGGCTGGCTCCACGCCCAGCACGGGTGTCACGGTCCTGAGGATTTGGTGGGACATGAAGATGGAGCAAACTGCAGGTCCTGCAGCCGGGACTAGCTGCTGATCCTGGTGGTGGCAGCTCCCTTTGTTGCAAACCCAGTTTTGCCCCAAAAGTGCCCGTTTTGGGAGCCGGGTGGGGATGCTCGGGGTGGATGAGTCAGGAACGGGACATGCGTCGCTGGCAGCCGGAATTTGGGACACAGCCAAGCCCCACGGCAGGTACCTCATGACCTCTGCCACCAGCACCTCAGCCCTCAATTTATCAAAAAGCAATTAATAGCCTCCCCCCACCACTCAGGTTTTACGGTTTCTGTCTCTTCCCGCCGACTGCAGGGCAGTAATTAGAGTCTGTCTAATGAGGTTTTCATGGCGGGGATACAGTCTCTCTCCGTATCTCCCCATCAGACAAAGGCTTTGCCACCGTTTGTGGTGCTGGTGTGATTTTTTTCTGGCTGTTTTCATGGTGATACAAGCCGGATAGGGACCGGGCCATCCCCCGGCACGGCCGGGCTGCGGGATTTACCGGGGAGCGCCCGAGAGGTCGCGTGGCATCACATCAACCCCATCGTTTTTTATCTCCCTTTTTTTCCCATTCCACCAAAATTAAAAAGCCATCTATATCTTAAAAACCTTATTTATGAACACTTAAGCGTAAGTAAGTCATCGTTGGACGGCTTCCCTCCCTGCTGATGGATGTAATCTGGCACCGGGGTGGACCGGGAGGGAAATCTGGCAATACAATATGCTGTGCTTGACTATTTTGACACTCGGAGTGCGATGTTTTTTTTACAGTTACTGATGAGCTTATGGCACTGCTCCTTTTGGAGAAGCGAGGAGGAGGCTGGGGCTGAGAATATTGATTAGCGAGCTCCTGATTATCTCAACAACCCTCTCGGCTTGCCTTTTCTTTTGCGGGGAATACAGAATTTCTTCAATTATTCATATAAACCCCCTTGTCGATATTGCCAACGCGCCGTGGCTGCACGACACAGAGCAAAAGCAGTCCGGGGGAATTATATTCTTGCAATCTTAAAACCCAACCCTGCTAAACCACCTTTATTTTATCTTTTTTCCCCCCTCTTTTTTTTTTTTTTTTTTCCCCCTCCTCCTTTTGTTTTTGTTTTGTTCCAGAAGGAGCTTAATTCTGTTGCTTCGGCGCTGGCAGCGCGGCGGGGGGAAGGCGCACAGTCTCATAAACATTTAATTGAACTCAGCCGGGAATTTAAGAAAAATGTACCTGAAGTACAGGAGATTTGCTGTTAGAGAATTAACTCGGCAGGACGGCGGGTTTCCCTCCCCAGCAACTAGATTTTTTGAGAACTGTAGATGTAAGTGACTAACAAGAAGGGAAGCTAATTAGCCACAAAGACAAATTGTAGCCCCTCACCTCGGGGTTTGGGGATTTCTGGCTCTCGCTGCCTCTGGTAGCTCCTTTGGATGGGTCCTGGGAGGGAGAGGGGGGACACAGCATCCGCCTGGATGCGGCACTCTCCTGGATGCATCCCGGCGGCGCGGGAGGAAACTTTGGGTTTCGAGGCGTTTATAAAAAGCAAACGTTGAGCATTCGGCGCCGAGATGCTGGCACCCAACTCGCAGCCCAGATGGGGGGAGATGTGTTGTTTTTTAAAAAAAAAACGAGAAGGGGGGGATAAAAAAAAAAGAGCAACTCTAAAATAGCTTTCTTCGGAGGCCGTGCGGGGTGGGGTGTTTTCTGCCTGCCTGGGTGGGAGGAAAAGCTGGCAGCGTTAGAGGGGGATGCTCAGAGGAGACGTGGGCAGGGGAGCAGGCAGGACCTGCCCTCACGTGCCATGGTCCCGGGTATGACCCTGGCCCCTTCCCACCCCATCACCTCTTGTGGGGGTGAAACGGGAAAGGGAGAGCCCCAGGAGGGTCAGGCTGGACCTGGTTTGGTGTGGCCAAGGCACCAAGTCACGGTCCCTGATCTCTGTGGGGTTTCTGCAGCTGATAAAATCCTTCTGCTTTGCCTCTCTGGCCAGTGCGGGGTGGTCCTTGTGCTACACATGGGTAGGGGTGCGGACAGTGCCCTGATGTCCTCTGCAGGACACCAGGGACGGTGGCCCTGACTGTAGGCAGACATCACCAACAGGAGGTGGTGTGGCACGGCCAGGAGATGCCATGACGTGAGCAGGAACTGACGTGGTGTGGCTGGGAGGTGCTGTGGTGTAACTGGGAGGTGCTGCGCCACGGCCAGGAGATTCCATGGTGTGGCTGGAAGATGCCACAACATGGCCAGGAGATGCCATGGCATGGCTGGGATTGCACCAGGTGAGGTTTCAGTGGGCAATCTGAGGAGGAGCTGAGCAACCAGGGTGGGACTATGTGGTCCCAACCCACCATGTTGCTACAGAAAACATCTCACTTCTCCATCCTCCAGCCCAACCAAGGTGCTCCCTAGCCCTGTGCCCCTGCCACATCCCCGGGGGCTCCGCAGATGCCTTGGCTTTGGCCGCCGATGCCGGTGATAGACGCATTGCACTTCAGGATACACCTTCTTCTCCCCAGCTTTTTAATGCTCTCTCTTCAGGGGCTGCTTTCTCTGCTCCTCTAATGTGCTTCGATGGAAACCCCTGGAGAGCTGCCGGTACTCCGAGCTTGCCAGCAGCGACACATTAGGATCTGTCATCTGCTGAGCATTACCTGATTTTAAATCTGTCTCTTTGGAGCTACGGAACTGCATAAGAAAATATTAAAGTAAACAATAAGTGGATTTACACAAATGCGACTGATTTCCATATTTTTCATCACTTCATTTTATTACTGGGTTTACTGATATGCTCATTTATTTATAGGGCAATCCAGTATTGATTCATTCCGATGCACTATGCATAAACACATAAAAGAGAGTGATAACAATAGGAATACATTTTCAGTCTTTTAAATACTGCATTTTTTCCGATAGTCTTCATTAGATCCGCTACGAGAATATGAGCTATGTCCTTCGGGGAGCCCCAGCCAGTCCCTCCACCCAAGTGGCTCTGGATTTATGGGGGTGTAAGGGAGAGCAGGATGCGATTCCTGGCTGGGCTGCAGCTGCTTCCCCAGCTCTGCCGCCTTCTTCCCCCCCACCCAGGGGTTTTTTTCCACATTAGGTTTGGAAGGATTTTACCCCAAAAGGTGGATTCTGCTCCCTTGAGGTTGGGTTTCTGGGCTGCTTCAGTGCCAGGTTTGGGATGGACACCAGAGTGCTGCTGCTCCTGGGGGGAGCCTGGTGGGGCCCTGGGCACTCTTTTCCCCATCTTTTTCCCCTCTTTTTTAATATTTTTCCTCTTTTTTCCCCCTCCATGCCCCCTCTTTTTCCAAATTTTTTAAAATAATTCTTCAATATATATTTTTTCCCCCACAAAGCACACTTTGCAGCGCTGCCCATGAATATTAACCAGGGAGAGCAGAGCGCTCCATCATCTGCGTCACGGGAAGGAGCCCATAAAAGCCCGGTGATGAATGGCGAGCCTTCCCCCTCCGCTCCCTCTTGTAAATGGGAAGGGGGAAAAAAAAAATCATTTTGAAATATTAACCTGGGTGGGGGCGGATGGGCTTTTTGGGCCATTTCTCTCTGTCATTCTCAAATACATCTCGTATACATTTAGGTTCCTATATCCTTCCTATATAATATTTTCCTCAAGGAAGGAGGATCGGGGCCAGGAGAATAAACCGTACTTGCAGAGAATAAACCCAGCTTTTATTTCCCCCCACCCCGATTAGCTAAAGGGCAGTTTCTTTCTCTCACCAAAAGCTGCCCGTGACAGCAGTTTAATGGCAACAGCTTGAGACGGACAAAGTTTGAATATCCTTGCGACGGAGAAAAGAGCAAAGCGAAAGCCCTGCTAATTACAAAAGTTGCTTTATGAAAGATAATTCAAAGCAATAATTTAGCAAACATAATCAAGTAGCGCAGATGGGGATTTTGATGAATAGTTTGCAACATGCAATTAGCAGCTCTTGCAGTTACATATCATTAACCCTCAGAGCACAAAAATTATTTTCTCATTATTAGATGAAAAGGTAAAATTAAGCTGACTAGACAGTAAAGGAACAAACTACAATTAATTACCTTCATTTATTACAGTCATTATTTTAAACTTATTTTTTTTTACTCTGATAGATAGACGAAAACATCTAAATTAAAAGTTTTGTTCTGCTAAATGGGAGGTGAAACTTTGCGGTGCTCGGGGTGCACCCGTGTGTCAGGGCCAGCCCGGCTCCATCCCGGCTCCATCCCGGCTCCATCCCAGATCCGGGGACCCACGGGAACCCCCTCATCACACCCCACTTCATCTGCACCGGGGATGCAGAGCCCCGAGCATCCTTGCCCGTCTCCTTCACCGACCTGGACCGCTGCCGCCTGCTGCCCTGGGGAATTTTGCATATTTTTTCAGGAAAAGAATTTGGCAGGAAAAAGAATTTTGTGGGCTCACAAGAAATCCACCGGGAATGAACCCTCCCGGGTGGCACCTCCTCGTGCCGACAGTCAGGAATCAGCCTGCTCCTTCCAGCCGCGCCGGGTTCCACGCTGAAGCCTTTCGTTTCGGCGCGTGTGCCGGTAGCAGATGGTTTGAAGTTGCCAACTGTCAGCAAATGCACTAAGAAAATAAATTAAGAAAAAAAAAATTAGGAAAAAAAACCCCAGCTAAACCCAGCCAATGGAAAAAAAAAAAAAGTGTATTAAATTATGCTGGTGAGGGTGGTGAAATAAGCTTGAAATATTTTCTCCACTTGCTGTCTTGAGGCTGTAGCTCACCTGGGGATGGCTGTCCGGAGGAGGCAGGAGGATGCTCCTGCCCAGCAGCAGGCAGGGGCTGCCAGGGCCAACGCCGATTCAGGGGCTCAGCCCCAGAAATCCTGGGATGTGGAGAAAGGGAAGAGCTCAGGCACCTTCCCCCGGAGCCAGCCGGGACGGGCTGCCGGGGAAAAAGAGGGGGAAAAAGACCTAATGAGCTGAACGTCCTCTGACTGTGCTCTCAGGAACTTTGCCAAAGCATCATTGAACTTGTCAGGAAGTATTACAACAAAATTAAGAACCAAGCAGCAATTTTCTTGCGTTCGGGATCCTATGCTTTATAAAGTAAATTATTAATGCATTTTTTTCCTCCGTTAAGCAGTTATTTGCAGCAGTCTCGGTATATTTCTCATTAGAAATAACATCATCTGAAGAACTTATATTGATTCTTTTTTTTTTTTTTAATCTCTGAATCATGAACGTGAACAACATATTTCTATGACGTTCCCTTTAACTAGAATTCTCAGGCTTTATTTTTATATTATTGATCTTTTTGACATGAATTGCTTTTTGGCCTTGTGAAAACGGTGTGAGCTGCTTCTGCCTTTGGAGGAATGGGCCGGGGGAAGGAGTGGGAACGGGGAGGGGAGGAGTGTGATGGGTTTGTGCAAGTGTGATGGGTCTGTGCGTGTGTGTGATGGGTTTGTGCGTGTGTGTGATGGGTTTGTGCGTGTGTGATGGGTTTGTGCGTGTGTGATGGGTCTTTGTGTGTGTGTGATGGGTCTTTGCGTGTGTGTGATGGGTTTGTGCGTGTGCGATGGGTCTGTGCATCTGTGATGGGTCTTTGCATGTGTGTGATGGGTCTGTGTGTGTGTGCAATGTGTCTGTGTGTGATGGGTTTGTGCATGTGCGATGGGTCTTTGTGTGTATACAATGGGTGTGTGTATACAATGGGTTTGTGCATGTGTGATGGCTTTGTGCATGTATGCGATGGGTTCATGCATGTGTGTGATGGATATTTGCATGTGTGTGATGGGTTTGTGCATGTATGTGATGGGTTTGTGTGTGTGCAATGGGCTTTTGCATGTATGTGATGGGTTTGTGTGGGTGTGTGCTGGGTCTGTGTGTGTGCAATGGGTCTGTGTGTGTGTGTGTGATGGGTTTCTGCATGTGTGTGATGTGTTTGTGTGTGTGCAACGGGCTTTTGGATGTATGTGGTGGGTTTGTGTGGGTGTGCGCTGGGTTTGTGTGTGTGCAACGGATCCGGGTGTGAACGCAATGGGCTTGTCCATGTGCAATGGGTCTGTAGGTGCACAATGGATCTGTGCACGTGTGTGGTGGGTCTAAGGAGTGGGTTGGATGAAGGGCACCAGGAAGGCAGCAAAGGAGCCCGGCACGAGGCCAGGGCTCCCTGGTACGTGGCCAGTGCCGTGTGGGGGGGTCCAGCCCCCATCACCCGGAGCTCCCCCCGGGTACAGCG
>JAHREE010150552.1:0-16032 GCA_033628505.1 Tringa tobata
CTGAATCAACATGCTTCCCAGGCCAGGGAGAGATAGTTTCCAGGAAGCAGAATAGGCAAATTTAGGACATTTTAAATTCCAGGTCTCGCTCTCGGTTTTCAGTGAAGTATTTGTTGTTGATGGTCATTTGCATTAATTGCAGTCATTTCGAAAAGAGTTGCCAAAATGTTTAAAGTGATTTTTTTCTCGTTGTCTGGATGGGTTTCTCTCTCTGCAGACAAGGTCAGGCCGGGCTCTGGGCCGGTTCTCGGGGGCTCTGGGGCAGTGGCTGGGAGAAGGGGAGGTATTTCCCTTGTCTCTGCAGATTTCTTGTGTCTTTTACAAGTATTTGGTGCAGGACAGGACCGGGGTGTTCCTAAACTTTGTAGATATCAGAGAGGAAGGAGATGGGTCCAATTTGCCTCCCTTGCCCTGGGCACCCGCTCGCAGCAGCAGTGGGAACGCTGCAGGCTCTGCCTGGCTTTATTCATGAAATAAATAAATCTCTGCCATGACTGAGCTAACTGGCCATTCACCTCGTTCAGCAAAGCCCAGAACTACGTGCTAAATCTGTGGAAGTTGCTGCTATTTCAGTTGTTTCCCTTTGCAAGCGCTGTTCTTGCAGAGGGACTGCTCTGTCGGGGAAGTGTGCGTAGCGATTCCCTGCAATTAACTCCCCCAATTAAAGAGCACAAATCAACTCTCTGCCTCCCTACCTCATGGCAGATCAAAGTGCATCACGTTTTAAGTTCTTTTTGGTACATTTTGGCTTTTAGCTGCCTCTTGTCACTGTATTTCATAAAGAGCTGTTGGCTGATTGCTGGGGATAAGGTTATTTTTGTGTTCCTGTGTCGAGGGACCAGAAACGGGGTGAGAAACCAGGAACCTGCCTGTGTGGCCGGAGGGTTCGCAGAGCTAAATCCAGCTAAACTCGGGCTATTGGGGAAGGTTTTTGTGGCTGGTCCCGTTCTGGTGGTTTCCAGTCGAGCGTTCATCGCTTTATGAGTTCTGTGCGACGCCGGCGTTGGAATCCTTGCTGCCCTCTCTGAGAAGTCAGAGGCTGTTTCTCTTGTTCTCTGCTTCTCTCGGGCAATGCAGCTGCTTTGGGGGAGAAGAAACACAAAGAAGGGAAAGTTTTATATTTTATTATTTATCATTTTTCCCCCTAAATTTATTGCGAGGAGGAAAAAAATAAAAAACAAAACACAAATGCAAACAAACAAAGCTACCTAAGCAAAAATCCCAAAGGGAAGTAAAACTGCTAAAAAAGCAGACTTTTTCAGCAGACTCTGAGCTGAATTAACCAACAGAACAGGTTGTTGAACGGGCACATCCCTCCGCTGCTATTTTTGAGGCGTTTGATGCCACTGTGTCTTGGGGGGCTGCACCAGGACCCTGTTTCAGGGGGAAGCAGGACCTGGTGGTGTTGGTACCCTCTGGGTATCTGCTGGAAGTTTCCAAATAATTGGATATATTTAATTTTTTACCATTGGGGCCAATTATTTTTTTTTACCATTGGGTTGACCGAGCCTCAGCCCCAGCTGCTGGGAGCTTGGGGGTCCCTGCGGGGAGGGGGATGCCGGAGGTGCCTGCTGCTCCACGACGTGGTTTTAAACTGTGGTTCCCCTTTTCATTCCTCGCGACACCCTCCGTCTGGGATCAGAGCAACCTCCCCGCCAGCCAAACCCCTGTAAGGATGAGAAGAAACAGCTTTACGCCGCGGGCCAGCGCGGACACGGTAAAGCGCCCGCGACATTACAGCGTTGGGAGCAAACCTCTCGACCTGCTGGGGCCCTTCCCCTCCGTGGATGCTCGAGATGGGGCCAAGCGGCCGCAGCTACAAGTCGGTGTCCAGGTGGTACTTTCCCTGTGCTCCCCCTCCCCACCATCGCCCGTGGCTCTTGGTCGCCCTCTGTGAAATACACACCCTTCCCGGGGTCTTAGTCACCATCTCTGTTCCGCATGAAAATCATTCTGGATTAGACTGCCTAAAGAAAAAAAAAAAAATCCCCCAAACCCACCAAAAAACCAACCCCAAGCCCCAAAGTCTCCCCATTAAACTAGAATTGTGGTGCCAGAGACTTTAAAACTTGGGCTCCGTGCAGTTGAGCGTCCATCAGTGCAGTAGGGCTTTGGTAGGGTGGTTAATTCTGGGCAACATCTCACTTTTCAGCAAAAAACTGATTGGGACAGAGTTACAAATACCTTCTTTGTCCCCATTCCGTGCTGCAGCCAAGTGTTGCTCTCCCCCCAGAGTGACTGGGTAGGAAATCTCTGCGTCTGTGATTTTTTTTGGTGCTTGTTTCCCTGCAGATGCCGATGGCAGCACCTCGTTGAGTAAAATTTGGGCTCTTTGGGTGCCCAAATTAAAGTGATTTGGGTTTTGGTGCCTGGCGTTTCTTTTAGCTTAGAAGTACGTAGGTCCTTCTGGGTGCTGGATGTAAAGCCCCATTTGTTTCTTTGCTCATTTAAAATTGTTTCTCTGCTAATTTAGGAGTTTTTCTGTGCCTGGGAGACAGCAGGCAGAGCGGGCTGCTCGCTTCGAGGAGGTCTTGGCTGGGCTCCCCCTGCAGAGACAGCCATCGTTACCAAAGCTGTTTAAAAACAAAATGATCTTGGGTAATTTAAAGGTTAACGTTTTCCAAGGTGTTTGGTGAGCCCAGCTCTGCTTCTCCTCCTCCTCCCCGTTAGCAGAGCAAGGGGCCAGAGTAAAAGGAGGGCGATGCAGCACGTTTTCCCACCACATCTGTGCCCTGTGTCAGCTCCTGCTGTCGTACCAGCCTGCCCTCGGCTCCCTGACACCAAATCCCTGGGGTTGCTTCACTTTTCTCCTCATCTGCTTTGCTGCTTTTACTATTACTTTGAAACCTCCTTTAAAACGCTCTATGAGCTATCCTGTGCTCTTTCTTTTTTTCCTTTGCAGCCTCAAGGGGGAAATGCTTGCCTGTGAGTACCACTGCCAGCAGCTTGTATGTACTCTCTTGTGCTTTAGTAAGTAGGATTTCTCTTGATTAATGTTGCATGGAAACCATTCTGGGGAAAGACAAATGCACGGAGCACAGGGAAATCTTTTGCTGTGTGATAACCTGTCGTTAAGGGGAGCCTCAATGTGGGAGGAATAAGTTACCGGGGCTGAGGCTGCTGGCCCAGTGGCTCCAACTGGACTTACTGGTGTGTCACGCTTGTGCTGGCTGAATGCAAAAGCGTGTGTCACCCCCTGCCTGTTCCATCCCTGGAGCAGGAGGTGGGAGTGCTCTGTGCTGGTGCTGCTGGGCTGAACCACATCCCGCTCGTGTCTCCTCCCTGCCTGGGACGAGGTGTGGTGACAATCCTTCTCATGGAGGATTTTACAGGAGTGATTGGGTTGCGACCACTCAGCCCCAGTTCCCCATGACTGGAGGGAGCTGGGTGGGTTTAGTGCATGTTTGGGAAGCATCTGGATGGATTAAGCTGTGTTGGTGGCAGTGGTCACCAAGTCCACACTGTCACATCCCCTTGGAAGCATCTTTGCATGGGGGTGAAGAGAGCAGGGCTGTTTTTCTCCTGCACTAAGGGGAGAACGTGTCCTTGTCTGTCCCCCCCTCTCCAGGGAGCCACCAGCCAGCGTCACCCACGAGACCTTGCCTTCCCTCTCGGCCACCGAGTAAGGGGCAGGGATGGGACCCTGGCTGCCGCCCCGCGCAGAAAGCCCAGAGATGCCCTCGCTTCGCCCCGCTCCCACCGTCCCCGAGGTCCAGCCCCAGCCCCTGCTCTGCCGTGGCAGACCCCGCTGCGACCCCTTGCTTGGCTGACCGGGTCTTTCTCCTCGTGCAGTACATCCAGCGCTGATGATTCTTTATTTTCTTCTTCGGCTTTGTAAAAGTTTTTTACCATTTTGGTGGTCTCTCGGGGGGGCAGGCTGTATTGTACGGCAGGTCCCCCTGTGGGGCTGTGGGATGGTCCCATTGCCGCGTCCTCGGCTTGATGGCCGTGCTTGTCCTTGTGCTCTGGGGGGACCCTCACTTTTTGGGGGGGGTCTTCCCCTGTGGGAGCACCCAAGGGTGCCAGTGCCAAAGGGTGGGCTTGGAGGTGGCACGAGCCGTGTCCTCGGAGGCTTTGGGTGGCTGTACCTGGGCTGCCGGGGTCGTGTCTGACCTGCTCTCGCTCTCAGCAAAGCTCTGCTCCTGGGGCTTTGGGCAGATCCTCTCACTCCTGGGGCTGTGGTGTCAAAGGGAGAGCTGGGTTTGGGGCAAAAGAGCGGTAAAGTGGTAGCAGGTTCGGTTCCCAAGTGTCGGGCATTAGGAGGGGACGTGGGTCTGGGTGGGGAGGTGACCCCATTCCCTCAGCAGGGTGGTCCCTGTGGTGACGGGGCGCAGGTCTGGCCACCGCAGGACGCGGCTCAGCTCCTGCCTCTGCCCACCTTCCTCCAGGCCTGAGGAACTCCCTCCTGAATGTACGTGGCCCTTTGGATGTGCTTTTATATTTTATTTTTTTTACTTTAATCGCACTTTGACCTTGCAGTGAAGCTTTTCCAACAGTTTCTCTCAATGTGACTGCTCTGTCTCTCTCCACCGCCGCTAATTACGCACGTGCTGTAGGACACAGGGGCGTGGGACTGATCGTGGAGCCACACGCCTCTGTCTCCTCTCCTCTAGTTTGTGACAGCATTTTCAATGATGCTGCCCCGTTCTCCTTACTGACTCTCCTGCCAGAGCTGCGGAAGCGCACAAAGCATCGAGCTGGGATGCTGTGGAGCATCTCCCATGTTGGGTTCCCAACGTGGGAACCCTCCAGCCAGTGGCGATGCAAAAAAATGCACGTTTCCCCTAAAGTTGCCTGTCTCCCTGGGCTTCTGAGGCCTTCATGTTGAAGATGAGGGGGGAAAAAGGAGAAAGAACCTGAGCCGGGGGAGCTTGTGATAAATCCGATAAATCATTGTTCCTATACTGAGAGATATTAATTTGGAATCAAATCAGAGGAAAATTATCCGTACGCTAAAAATCAATGCCTCATCCCTTTGGATTTGCCTTTACTCTCAGCCTAAGGGAGCTGTGTGTTTAGAGAACGAATGTATATACCAGCTTTGCAAAATGACTTTTTAAACGCTGCGCTTCAAGTGTTCTTCTGACACGGGCTTCCTGGGAGCGTTTGCAGATAAATGAAGGGAACTCGGTCAAACATCCTTGATTCCAGTACAAACCTTCTTCCTTCCCAGTGTTGGGGCTTTGCTTGGGGAAGTGGCCTGTGAGCAGCTCTCGCGGATTGTCTCTGTCTGCTGGTGCTGACGTTTGGAGTGGTGTTGTTGGGAAGTCTTTTTAGATACTCACTTTAATTTTATTTTTTTTTAAATTGGAAATAGAAAATACCCAAGGCCTGGATTTCCTGGCTGTTGGATTTCTAGGTGTTGATGCCTATCGTCAATTGTCAGAACGTTGGCTTGATGTCTGTGCCATTTTTTTATTGCGAAACCGCTGGTTGGCTAACGAGGCAAATTGCCCCTATTGATTTACGGAGGGGTTTGCAGCCCCGGAGAGGCACCGGACCAGAGCCCTTCCCAGCCTTTTCCGAGCTCTGAGATGTTGCATGAGCAGCAGCTGTAGGAAATCCCGGCTGTCAGGTTTTTAACTTGTGTGATTGTGAGTTTGTAAATACCTAATTCACCTGTACTGACCTGAGCGTGTTTCGGTTGGACCCTCGGGAAGACAATGGAAGGAGTTTTATCAAAGCTATAAGTATTTATTGTGGTTAACGTGCAAAATGGTTACTGTAATGGTTTTTTTATGTTTGTCCTGGAAGTGTATTTTCCTATGGAGAAGATAAATAAAAACGAGTAACCCTGAGTAACCAGCCTGCCTCCTTCTTGCCTCCCGTCCCTCGGGATACTCCAGTAACGCTGAGCTTGTGTGGCGTCAGGGCGAGACTGGGAAACCCTTCATGGGGGGCTTTGCAAGGGGCTAAAGGAGGGTGCAAAACGTGAAGCAGCTCGTTATTTCCTCAGGGAGGAGTAAATAAGTAGATCCTCAGGTGGTTATGACTTTGTGGAGGTGGCCGGATCCTCCTGCCGCGGTGTCTGTCTGTCTGTTCTGCTGTCCCCTGCTCCCCTGCTTTGCCCTCGGTGTAACCCGTCCCGTTTCTCTCTCGTTGGCAGAGCATGGCCGGGTTAACGGTGTAGCAGAGGTCTGCGCTCTCAGCCGGGACTCGGCGGGGATTCCCGTGGCCAGGAAGAGCCCTGTGGATGGGACTGGAGCATCCCCGGAGCACAGTGAGCCACGCGCTTCGGCCAGTACTCGCCTCTGAAATGGGGGTCTGGTTTTTTTTAGAGCCTGTCTGTCTCTTTTCTTTCTGAAACTGTCTGTCAATGGAGATCTATTGCGGAGATTTTTCAACCTGCTTTTACTACATTTTTGCTAGTGTATCCTGGGGCTTTCTGGGCTGTTAAAATAGCATCTTTCCTCTGGGTTACGTGGCAAAACTAACCGTGAGTGAGGATGTGAGGATGAAGTGATCATATCCTTACTCCCCGAAGCAGCGTTATCAGACCAAATCTCCAAGTCTTTATTTAACTGTTACCCTTTCCAAGTTCAAACGCCGTCATTTTTGCTAGTTGTCTCTTTAATGTACCAAATTTTAGGCCCATGAGGTTTTTAAACTTGCCTATAATTAAGCTGTGGCCGTTACTGGTGGGTGACGCTGCCGTTAGTAGAGGTTAAGCTGCTTTAGTGTTTAGTGAGACTCCCCTGCGGCGCAGCTCGTGCCATGGCTGTGTCTGTCTTAAATCCCCACCAAAACCCCGAATTTACAGTTTTCTCCCTCGAATCTTGACTTGTGTTTTGCCAAACTCCATTTTGCCACACTCCTCCCGTTCTTGCACTAAGGGCAAAATCCTCAGGTTGGATGGAGAAAGGAGCATTTAGGTATGAAGCAGGAGGCTTTTAGGGACCTGCTGCTTCCAGTGACTCCAGGTTTTATACGAGGAACTTCTGGGACCCAGGTTGCTTATTTTAAATGTATAAATGAATGTTGGCAGTACCCACAGCAGGGATCTGTGCTGGAGAACCGTCCGCCCTCTGGCCCTGCCTGCGGAGGAGCTCAGCAGCCTGGAAGCCTGAGGTTTACCGGGGGATTTTGGGCTCAAACCCAGTTGTTTTAAACACTCCCAGAGCTTTAATTTGATAAAGGCTTGAGATAGAGGGGGCCACAGCGAGGGCGCAGGCACTAATCCTGGAGGCACTAATTTCAGAGGAGCAGAAGCGTGTGTTGATCTGAAACAATTGCACGGCAGAGGGAGGAAATTCAGTGGGTGAGAAACTGAGTTTTATTAGTTTTGTCCCTCGGGCTGTTCCCGACGGGGAGCAGGTTTGCTGCAGCCTGTTCTGCGAGAGCTGTCTGCTCTTCACTTTTAAATGTTACAGTGCTCAGAAATAAGCCAGGGAAAAAAAAAAATACATTGAAGGAAGAGATTTCTAGCCTATTGCATAGTGAGACTCGCTGTGGCTCTCCAGTAATGCTCCAAACGCACAAACCTGCTCCGTGTCGAGCCCGGCTGCTCCTACCGAGAGACCTCCTGCTCCGCGTGGAAAAAAGGAGTAGAAATGTACTGTAGGATGTTTACGCACAATATGCTGGTAATAACTTGCTAAGGAGTTAATTATATTTGTATCGTTGAGTAGTTAGTGGCTGCAAGGAGACAAAAGTGTATATTTTTACCTGCCGGGATTGGGGAATGTAGCTGCTGGGATGTTGGCAGTCGTAACTTTTTAATCAGTGCTAAAGATCAGGTCTGCAGTTTTGGATCGGTGACTGTCAGTCCCTTATTCCTGTTGAGTGGGTGTACATATATATGTATTTATATACATCCTATATGTAGGGTATGTGTGTATATATATATATATATGCCCTATACCCTTTTCCTCCTGCATTTCAACTCTCGAAAGGTGTAAATACAGGTGTTTAGAGCAGAGCAGCAGCAGATTTGTGATGATCCTTCTTGCCCCATGGGTGAATCATACCTGACATGACAGGTCCTGGGGTCCTGCCCAGCCCCAGGCCCTGGGGGTGGCCAGGCTGGGGCAATGCCAGCGAGCCCACGCGTCCCCCCCAGCTGGGCTGGCAGGTGCCCGTGCCAGGTATTTCCTTGAAATCACCTGATTTCCTTGGCACCGTGCGGGCAAATACCCCAGAGTAAACAACAGTTGCACAATTTATCCGAACTGGGGACTAGCAGAGGCTTGTGTCCTCCTGGAGCCAACATCTTGGGTGGTGGGTGTGAAGTGGGCTTGGTGGGCTCCTCCAAGGGGGTTGTTTTTTTTCTGTATTCCCTGGCTTCCCATCCGTTTCCATCAGCAGAGGTGGTGGTGGCTGCTGTCACCTTCCGCGAGCGGTGCCAGGGCCACCGTGGGACCTGCAGCGCTGGTCCAGGGGCTGGCTGCCCCATCAGCGTTATGGGTCAGTTTAGAGAAAAACAATCGCTCCTGCAAAAATCTATTCCACCTTTGCTGCCAGCCACGGGGAAAAGTGGAGAGTGAGGGGAAAAGGCTTAAATCCAGGCCGGGTAGCTTGAGTTTGTGTATACTGGCTGTGACATTAGAGCTGCCACCTCTCTGCCAGGCGTCCCCTTCCTGGCAGCGGGTTGACAAGGGATCCCAGCCCGGCCTCGGGGCCGAGGAGCAGCCTTGGGAGCAGAGGCTTCATTCCCAGTGCTCCCGGGAGCCACGTCCCACGCAACATCCCAAACCCCCAGCCCTGTTCCTCCGAGCCCGGCCGGTGCCCCCGCTGCCTCTCCCGCTGCTCCTCTGTCTCCAAACGCTGTTTGCAAACGGCAGCTCTCCCTTCAGTGTTTACCGAGATGGATGTTATATGTCTGCTTTTCAGTTTTGCTGGGTTACTGCTTTCTAATGTCTTTTTTTAGGTTTTAAGTAAATGCAGTGTATGTAAAGTTGTGCTGTATGTTGCGTACTCTGCTCTTGAGCATAAATGTCCCACGAGCTTTTATTTACAATAAAGAGATTTTTAAGTGAAAATAGATTTATTTTCCTCTGTTACTCTCCGTTATTTTTTGCTATAACTATCTCTTGTGTGCTGGTTTTGGGAGATAATGAGTCACCATCCCTGGAGGTATTTAAAAGATGTGTAGATGTGGTGCTGAGGGACATGGGTTGGTTGTAACTTGGCAGTGGTGGGTTAACAGTTGGACTTGATGATCTTACAGGTCTCTTCCAACCAAAACGACTCTATGATTCTATGAATTTGGGGGGTCTCTGGAAAGTGTTTGGAGGAAGCGGGTCTGCAGGGGAGGGCAGGTGACCCCGGCTTCCAGGACTTGGGCTGGAAACGGTGAATCCTGCACCCCGGAGCTACGGCTGCCATTCCCTTCCCTCATCAATTGTAAGGGTGTTTTTGTTGGAACTGTCAGAATTGAGATTTGTTGCATTTTCCATGGAACTATTAGGGTAGGAACCCTTTTTTCTAAAGCACATCTTTTTCCAAGGACAATTACAAAAAAAAAAAAAAACAGGAGGACCAACTGGTGTGACTTTGTGACTTCCAGCATCTGCAGCTGGAAACCAGCTGCTCCCAAAGGGACTCTCCAGCCGCAGCATGAAGAGATGTGGTCAAGGAAAAGCCCTTTTATGCTGTTTATCCCGCTCAAAGTGGTGGGTCAAGGAGGTCCCAGGGGTGTTTAGGAGCCATCGGAGCAGGAGGTTGCTTTCGGTGTGGCTGTGCCCCGGGTGATGCTCGCAGCCCTGGGCACCCCATATAACGAGGGGGCCAGTTGTGAGCGAGCCCCCACTTGTGGGGCGAGGGCAGGTGGCCCTTTGCTGTGTTTTACAGAGCAGGAACTGAACCTCATTCATTGCGTTTTGGCACAGATTCAGGGGAATTTCACAAAGGTAATATATCCCATTCAATGCAGAGATGTGGTACATTTTTCTGGCAAAAAACCTTATTTGGCAAAACAAAGCAATTCCTGTGAAAAGCACAGCCCGGGGTTAAAAGGCCGTTGCCGGGTTCTTGGTGGAGATTCAAGCCTGGATGAAGCCGTGCAGCCAAAGTGCAAAAAGGAGCAAATGGTTGCAACTTCTGCCAAAACTCTTGTTACTGGAAAAATTACTCCCCAGTGACAGCCAGATTCGGGAAGAGCTTTCAGGGAGACGAAGGGCAGCTGGGTTCCCGTCATGGACCTGCGTGGTCAGCTCTGAGTGATGCTCCCTAGGACCTTGTGTGCTGCTGAGCTCCAGATGGTGTTGCTTCAATGGAATTAGGTGGAGCTGTTTGAAGAAACCATGTTTTGAGTCCTGGCCATAGGCTTTCGAGGTCAGAAGGGAGGATCTCATGGTTGACGTGCCCCAGGTGAAGCAGGACCTCTTGAGGAGGTCCCCATCGTGTGCCCAAGGTGTTGTTGCCACGGGGTGGAAGGGGCAGTGTCTGGCTCAGCAAGGATCGTTTCAACAAAGAGTTGGCAGCTCCACGCACAAAACAAACAGTTTCAACATCTGCTTGGGTTGTATTCAGTTTTCTAGTGTTTTGCTTTGTGGGTTGAATAAACTCCTTCCTTCTTGCTCAGAGGAGGATGATTAATGATTTATGGGTCAACTGGCCTAACTCCAGTTTCTGCAGAATTCAAACTTTCCTGCATGGAGCCGTATCTGAGTGCGTAGGCGTGTCGTGACTCCTCCTTCAGTGCCGTGGTGCCTGGACCCAGGGTCTGGACAAGGACAACCATCACTTTGTCTTGCAAGAGGCGAGCAAGAGCTGGGTCTCTGTCTCCTGCTGCCAGATCTCCAGGTAACATGACTTCGAGCAATGCAGCTGTAGGCAATGTTGCTCTTGGAGCAACTGGGAACTGGGTTGGAGCTTTCCTGCAGCTCTAGCAGGCACAGAGATTAGTAAAATAAATCAAGTTAAACCACGAGCTGTAGCAGGGATTGAAGGAAAGCCAGAGGAACGAAGCAGCCATGCGAAATGGTAGGTTTAGGGCAGAAAGCATCAGGAAAGACTCTGGTTTCCAGGAGGAAGGCAAGAATTTGGAGTGTACTTAATGTTGGGAGGGTTTCAGCTCATAAACGATGAGCCTGGGTAACAAAGTCAGAGAGGATTCTTGCTGATCTCTAGGGGTGCCAGGTTAGTCCAAATTGTACTTAAATTGCATTTTGCAAAGTAATTCTCCCTCCTGAATGACTTGTATGCTTTATAGCTTTACTCAGTTAGTGTTATTTGCACAGAACTGATGTGTCTCTTGGGTTAGATATCGCTCAATCTCTCTCTTCCTGTGTGTCATTTATTGTTAGGGGGCTGTACTGGCTCCAGCAGGACTTCATCTGATTATGAATTTGCTTCCAAGAGATTTATTACAGAAACAAGATGTTTTACCTGTAAGCTAAGTTTCAGGGGACTTTTTCCAGAAGCCATAGATAAGCTTATGGCCCTGCAGATATTAATTTGGGTGGATGGCTGGGAAGAACACTGTGTTGGCAATATAGTGGTTTAAGTTGAATCTGACAAGCTATGTAAGTATTTATATTTTGGTTTGAGGGGAGCTGGTAGTCTTTTTTGTTGTTTTTTATTTGTTTTTATTTTAAAATTTTAATCAAATGCTGCATTCTCAAAAATGCAAATAAACGAGACTAGTGGAATAAATCCTGTGGGAATTGCTTAAGGCCTGCAATCAGTTGTGCTGTTTACGTTGTGTTTTCGTGTCTCTGGGTCTGCTCAGCTGGACCCAGCCTTCCTCACCCAAACCCAGCTCTGTCCCACCTCCTCCTCCTCGCCAGGTCTCTGTCCCGTTGGCCAGAGGAGAGACAGCAGTGGAGCTCTTGAAATACCTCCTGCAGCTTCTGGTCCCCAGCCACGGATGTGGGAACTGCTTAGGGATGGAGAAATGAGACCTGTCCCTGTGAGCTATGGTTATCCTGAGTGTAAATAATGCCCCCCTCCCCTGCTATTTTCACAGGTATTTGGCTTAGAAAAAGAATGTGGTAACTTCTATGGGGTCTCTGGACTGGGAGGCTGGAATAAAGAAAGATGCCAGCTTCGGAGCCGGGGAAGCAGAGGGATGGCACTGCTTTCCTTGGATTATCCCTCGCTGCTGCTCTTGTCGTGGCTGTCCAGAGTAAGTGAAGGCGTCTCTTGGGGATAATCTAAGACCCCTCAAAGGAAAACCTTCTCCTTGGGTTCACAAGACTTCTCTTTTCCTCATTTTTCCTTCTATTTTCCTCATTTTTCCTTCTCTTTTCCTCATTTTTCCTTCTCTTTTTGAGAACACTGTAAATCTTTGTGATCAGAATCTGTCTTCCTGTCTTCCTTTGCCTTTTTTTTTTTTTTTTTCCCTTTCTGTGTAAAACAGATGTATATTTTTTTCCAGCTGAAAAGGGTGCAATGAGTTATACTAACTGGGGAGAGGAAATGGTTGATCTGGACTTTGTGACCAGCCTTTGAAACTGCTGGATGAGGTGTGAGGAGCACAGGGCCTTGTGGGGATGGCCGAGGCTGGAGGGCATCACCCCGGTCACAGACTGTGCTTCTCCTCCTTGTCTCTAGCTTTAAGGAGTTTAGGAGGGCAATGAAGCTGGTGAAGGGCCTCGAAAATAAATCATATGAAGAGAGGCTGAAGGAGGTGGGACTGTTTAGTATGAGGAAGAGGAGGCTGAGGGGAGACCTCATCACTCTCTACAACTACTTGAAAGAACACTGTAGAGAGGTTGGTGCTGGTCTCTTCTCACAGGTAATTAATGACGGAATGAGAGGGAATGGCTTCAAGCTCCAACAGGGTAGGTTTAGACTAAATATTAGGAAAGAATTCTTCATGGAAAGAGTGGTCGGGCATTAGAATAGGCTGCCCAGGGAGGGGGTTGAGTCACCATCCCTGGATGTGTTGAAGAGACGATTAGATGTGGTGCTGGGGGATATGGTGTAGGGGAGGACTTTGTAGAGTAGGGTAGATGGTTGGACTCGATGATCCCAAGGGTCTCTTCCAACCTAGATGATTCTATGATTCTATGATTCTAACGCCACCAAAAGTGTCCTCGCCTGGACCTGCAGAGTAAATCAGGCCTGAACTCCCACTGCTTTTCCTCAGAGCGTCTTCCTGATGGAGTTTCTGTCGGTAGGTGCCTGCAATGCTCCGCCGCGTCTCCTGTCTGCAGAACTCAAAGACGAGTACAAGGGCACTACCACGTTTGACGTCAATTCAAAGGTGGAATACGTCTGTCGTCCAGGTTACAAGAGAAATCATCATGTCCCAAACAGTCTTTCTTGTGGAAGCGACAGTAGGTGGCAAGGCTTGCAGGAGATCTGTACACGTGAGTATATTTTCAGTTGACTTTTGATTTTATTCTTTATTCGGGGATGCCATCAGCTCATTGTGCTGGAGCAGTGTCCAAAGTGACCTCCTGGGATGGTGGGAGACAAGTGACCTGACACGAAACACTGGTTGTATTCCACAAAGTATTGGCAAGGATGGCAAAAGCTGGAACCTGCTTTGATGCTGGCTATGTTTGGTTGCCAACTCAAAGGATGTTCTTCTGCTTGGGCACTTTGTAACTCTCGGTTCAAAAAAAAAAAAGTATTTTAGGCTTGTAGTAGGAGAATCCTTTAGCTGGGAAGAAACAGTCACGCTTGCCAGGGTTACTGCAAAGCCCCTCTTAGACTGCAGTAACCCTGGCTGCAGGTCACGATGCGTCATGAATCATGGAAAAATGTAGGGTTGGAGTGGAAATCTGGAGGTCTCTGGTCCATCCCCTTGCTCAGCATTGGAGGAGTCTTCTGCTTTCCTGCTGCACTTTCCGCATTGTTCAAGGAACTAAAATAAGAACTAACTCTGCTCCTGTCATTCCCCAGCAAAGCCATGCCCCTACCCTGGAGAGCCGGCCAACGGCAGACTCATCCAGGTAGAAAAGTTCTTTTTTGGTTCAACTGTGAACTTCACCTGCAACACTGGGTAAGCCAGGGGCTCTCAGGGCACGCCTCCTCTTCTTCTCCACTGATTTTTCTGAAGTTTTTCCCTCTAAATTAAAGCCTGTGCTGGCAGAAGCCTTACCAGTGTAGGTAACTGCAGACTGTGATCGAAATATATTTTAAGCTTTCCTTTGAGAGCTTCAAGACTGTCTGAGTTTTCTTAATCTCTTACTTTGGGGCAGTTCTTCCCGAACCGAAGTTCACTCTCCTGGCCCTTTCTAAACCATTTCCCATGTTTCAGTATCTTCATGAAGAAAAGACATCAACACTGAACTCAGAGCTGTAGTGATAGCTACAGCTGGCTCATAAAGTAGATGTTTTTCCTTAGAACACATGTAATATTTGTAATTTGAGCAACCTGCTGTAGTGGGAGGTGTCCCTGCCCATGGCAGGGGGGTTGGAACTCGATGATATTGAAGGTCCCTTCTAAGTCTAACCATTCTATGATTCTATTTTTTTTAATTTAAAAAATGCCTTTGTCAAAAATCGGTGTGTCATTGAAAAAATAAAATTACATCGATGCCAAATTTCTGATCAGCTGTAATTATGATAAGGAAGCCCAACCCATCTTGATGGTGATGTTGTAGGTAATACATCAAAACTGAGTTTGTCAAGTAATTCCCTCTCCCCTGTTTCACACAGTTTCAGACTGGTTGGAAGGTCTCACATTCAGTGTGTGCTCAAAGCCGGGGCTGTTACGTGGGACAGAGATATTCCCATCTGTGAGCGTAAGTGTTGTCCCTTGATTATCTACAGTTTAAATGTTACTGGGGATGGGTAAAGCAGCAGCCGCCTTGCCCTGCTGAGGATTTCAGCAGTTCAATGCATGGTGGAGTCTGGAAAGACATTTTTCCTTTGTGTTTTTCTTCCTGCGTCATCCTGCAGAAATATTTATTTGCTGTCTCGGAGTAAGGCGGCTGCATATAGGACCAGTACACAGCCCTGCAGCTCCCCTGAGACCTACCCTTAATTTCTGACCCATCTGGCAACTCGTGTTTCAGGTTTTTTTACTGGATCTTTGGTTCAAAATCAAATTAAGTTGCTTCTCTCTGTTTTTATTTTTTTTTTCCCTCCCTCTGGCATTTCTCCCCCCTCCCTCCCCAGCCATACCGTGTCCACCCCCTCCAGAAATAGCTAATGGAGAGCACAGCGGCGCTGGCAAAGAGCTCTTTGAGTACGGAGAGTCCATCACTTACTGGTGCCACAGTGTCAGGAGGGGAGAGAAGCCTTTCACACTGGTGGGAGATGGCTCTATTTTCTGTACGACCACAGACAATATAAACGGTGTGTGGAACAAGCCAGCCCCAGAGTGCAAAGGTGAGATGCTCCCAGATGCTTGCGGGCTTATTGGGATCCTGCAGCATCCAGCCATCCCTCCTCCGCCGCCGCCTACACCTAAAGCTGTTTTCTTCCTTAAACCATCTCCTTTCTGTGCGGGAATCGCCTCTTGCAGATGAGCCCCTCTCCGTTTGGCAGTGGCAAGAGGATTTAGGGTCTCCCCTGGCAGGGACCGTGGCTGCTTGCAGTCACCAAGTCACCAGGGGAAACGGGAGTGGGATTCGGTGGCGTTCACAGACCAGACGATGCATCTTGCCTGCCAGCCTGCATAAAACAGAGCACCTGCAAAGAATTCAGAAAGCTGCTGTGATGCCTGCTGCCTCTCCTATGCTCGTCTTATCCTTTGCCTTAATAAAAAGTGTGAAATAAAAAAAATATATGCTGTAATATGGAGTAAGGAGTTCAAAAATATCACATCAGCCTGCTATCTTATCATGGTCATTTTCAGCCTTTTTGGTGAACGCATCTTATGCTGTGAGAATGTTTTTCATACTCTCCCCTCCCGAGCATAATTTCCTAAGTGGTGATGTTTCCCTGGCGCAGTGGTGAACTGTGAGCCTCCGAGGGTGGAGAACGGGAAGCTGCTGAGCAGGTACCAGCCCGAGTACACCTACAGAGACACCGTCGTCTTCGACTGTTACTTCCGCTACACCATGATCGGCCGCGACACCTCCACCTGCAGCCAAAACGGCCTCTGGCAGCCCCCGCTGCCCCTCTGCCAGCTCAGTGAGTGCACGGAGCCAGTGCTGCTCCCGTGAGGTTCCCCCCCCATCTCTGCCCACC
>JAHREE010150553.1:0-27716 GCA_033628505.1 Tringa tobata
TGTGGATGGTGCAACTCACGCAACACAAAGGCAAAGTTGCATCAGAACCACAACTTTTGGACTAGAGGCTATAACTGCTCAAGCTCAATCACTGCTCCCCTGGGATGATTAGGTATTTAACCTCAGGGGCATAGTTTTGGGGATTCCTTTCTCTTTTTGCTTTTTTCTTGTAGCAAACAGGCTGCACAGGTTGCAGAACCAAGAGCCAAAACAAGAAAAAGTAAGTGCAAAACTAACATCCATAATATTTCTCTTCTGCATATGGGAAAAATTCACAACCTTTTTGTTGTATACTCCTTCAATGACTTTCTACATTAGCTCTGTAATGCTGTAGTCAAAGTATCTGACTGAAAAAAAAATCAGACTGAAGAGAGAAGGTTTTCTTTTGTGTGGTGATGGCTAGATATACTCATGTGAAGGTTATCACCCACCTGATGTTCCTTGGAGGCAAGATGCTAAAATACCAGGATCTTTCAGAAAGATGTGAAAAATAACACATTCTGCTTCCTATAGCGTAATTCAATTACCTTTCTAAATTCCAGGTTGAAACATTTTACATATTTAGGTGTGAACTCATGACAAGGCAGTTCAAGACAAACACCTTCTTGAAATTTTGGTTATTACACAACCGGCCAACGATCACAGGAACGACCAACGAAGCTGCAAATTACGCCATCAAGATGAAACTCCCAAAGGAGCATTTCTTCCGGAATAAAAATACACCCCATCAATGGTAGATTTTGTTACTGCAATGGGCAGACGCGTTTCACTCACCTTCCTTTCCCATCACCCTGTATATAAATGTTATGTAGTGGCATAAAAGCCACAGAGTTAGAAGGGCTGCGGTAAGAATTTTGCAAGCTTATGCTCCTGGCAGCTGCTACGATTTCTGCAGCAAAATAAAGAGATGTTACAGCCCTTAGAAAGCACCACCAAGTGGCTATTATACTCAGTGACACAACATGCCAAGGTGGTACCCACAGAACATCCAGCCTGTCGTTTCAGTCCTAAAACTGATTTACATAAAAACTACACCTCTAAAAGCAACATGGGCTAGGCAAAAGCTTCGTTCAGTGCCCCAAAGCATTCCCTCCGAGCCAGCAGAGATTATATACATCAGAGAAGATACAAACGGGCTGAATTTGAAGAGAACTAAAAGTCAATTTAATCCTCTCTCGGAGAGGGGTTAAGGAAAGCAATAAGGAGTTCCCACCTGTCAGGGGAGCTGTTACGAATGTGCTTGTGGTCAGTACCCACCGCTTAACAAGAGTATTTAATAAAAAAATCAACTTCCTAAGGCATAATATGGCTATTGCTTTTGGTCATGTGTACCTCTACTCTTACAGCTCAAGATGTTAGGTGTTCTTGTAGCTGCGTACCCTCTTACATCACATGTATTTACTTCCCAGCCTCTGGAAAGGAAGCTACAATCACACCAGTTTGCTGTTCAAAAAAATCCCAACCAAACCAACCCAAACAGTTTTCTCAGCTAAAAATTCTGAAAACTCAGGAGAGAGTAAGAAGGGGAATGAACTCATTCTCTGCTTCAGACTCCAGCTTCGGGCCCATTAACCCCCTTCCATTGATGCCTGCAGACCTGTAATGCCACCTTTGGAAACCCAGCCAGAAAGCAGATTTTCGAGGAGCAAAAAGTCCTCCTCTGAAGCCTCTGCAGGCAAAGCCCATTAAAATGCTGAGGCAGACTCTCAACTGCCAGCCAAGTTTGACAATTTAGCAAGCAATCGAAGGCTGTATTTTACAGCAGCCCAATGCTGCACGAGCAGACAGAGCCTAGAGATGTTAAAAAAGATGTGGTGGGTTAGATGTTTTCAACAGCGATAAACACGCATTATCGGCACGGTACAGGCGGTACGTTGGACTGGGGAATGCTTTCTGAAGAAGGCTGTAGAGTTCCAGTCCTCCCTCCAAGAAAGGACAATTTAAAGGGAAATAATGAGCCCCTCATCTGGGCAGAGGACAAAACAGCTTGGAAGAGGAGGCCAAAAGGAAGAATGTAACTGCTTTCTCAGGAAGAAAAAGAGCTACAGATTCTACGGGTCAAAAGACCACAACTGCTGTCATTCCAAGGATTTATCTTAGTAGGACACTGACACAGGAACCTCAGGCAATGGTCCATAAAGGGTATTTAGGAAAGAGCTTTAAAGGTGGGGAAATACAGTATTTCCCTCAGCACACCCTTCCTAAAACAACATTTAATTTCAGTGACTTCTTGAGGTGGAGGGTTTCTCACTGTGTTGACTGGATTGTTATTCCTTAATTTGCCAAGTCTTCTTCTGAATCCATTTATAGCTGCGGTCCACACGGCAACCTGCGGCGGTGAGTACCACAGCCCAGTTCTGCCTTGCACAATGGAGTCTGGCTGGGCACGGCACAACACACTTGCTTGAAGGAGTAAAGACTTTAATCAAATGAGTCCTATCCCTAAAATTCCCTCTAGTAATCCCCAACCCAAGAGAATTTCAGTTTTTGGGCAACCAGTTATCTCCAAGGTAACCTGAGGGCACACAGGTGCTCTCACACTGACAACTAACAGTTAAAGGTTTGGTAAAGCTGAAACCAAATATTTATTACGCTTGAGTTTTCCAGGAAACTGAATTTAACTCTATTTTCACACCTACACAACCTCTCTACCTTCAGGGATGGACACACACAGAGTGACCAACAGCTGACGATACGTTCTAAAAGAAAAGCAGTATTTCTAAATATAATTTTACTAGATACACTTTGGACATAGTAACTATGTCTGATAATACTAAATACATATTAAAAAATATTAAATATCAAACAATGAATTCCTAACTTACCTCTAGCAGGATAAAAAACCATCCCCAAACCCAGGACACCAGGATTCCTACCTTTTGATTAGCATCACCAGACAAATACCCTGTGACTCAGTTTCCTCAATGAAGACATTGGGAATGAAGCATTTTCACAACAAAAAAAAAAGTGTTCCAGAGAAGGTAATACACTTACTTTTGGTAAAGAGCCTAAATAAATTGCCGATGGCAGGTGCTATGTATGTGCAATGAATTATTTCCTTATGTTTCTCCACTTCCTCCTCTGTGAAGAGGGAACTAGTCATTCTTCCTTTTATTAGCAAGTGCAGCTGGGAACTAAATACACTGGTGACTCTGACTGATTTGGTAGTGTTTATGCAAGTATGCAGCAAGAAACACTAAATCACAGCATAAACAAATCTTAGGCTAAACGTGCAGATGAAAACCTAATACGCAGTAAAAAAATCTGTATGTTCCTGAAATTAGTATTCAGTTGGTAAAGATCCCAATTCTATTTTCTGGTTTAATTTTCAAATAATTTCAGTACTAAAGCCTAACTGCAGACTGCACAGGGAAAAAAATAATACTGAAATGGTTATTTTCCCCAAATTTAGAAACCATCTGTTTTGAAGTTCTGTTTGGCTAAGCAAATTACAGGACTCATAGACCAGCTAAGTAGTTAAACACATAGAGAATACCTTTCCTTCAGTCCCGGAGAAAAAACCATCTTTAGCTGAGCTGTTTGGCATGGCACCTCCAATTTATCCCTTCCCAATCCTCTCTGGCATCTGGGTTGCTGGTTCCAGGGGGAGAATCACATCAAGTGCCCCACAAAGGTTAATGGAGACAATAGCCTGGCAACCTCTGATGTGTAAGCAACCAGGACTACCCTTTCCCTTGCATCTCAAAGGTCAACAAAACAGAACCGAATTCCCTTCTTTTCCACAAACCCACAGGACAGAAAAGCCGTCGAGTTCGTCACCAGTTCTACAGTGCCATAGGAAACATAACAGCCAGATTCCAGCACTGCAGGCGAAGTGATGCGCAGGAACAGAGCAGGGAGCAGGGGCTGCTAATGATCTGGGGCATTTCTTTGATAATATCCTGCTTATTTTTTTTCCCTCAGTGAATAGAATAATTGATGTAGAACGAAGATTTAGCCTGTAATTTAATTACCACGGGTTACTTCTTGCATTGTATGATACACAACAAGCTGATATTAAACTCAAGCTGCCGCAATAAAAATGCCTTTAAATTAATCTAACTGCCAAATGTTGCTGCTGTGATTAATAATTAGCAAATGGCAGGTGACAAATCAAATAGAATTACAGCATCATTCAGATTATATGAACCTTTTACCCCGCCCTGCTTTTCTAGGGATATCCTTGTTTGTCTCTTTGTCCCCATCAATTTCCAATTATCCAAACAAAGTTGTTCTGTCCTAAATGGCTCTTGCAAGGGGGATATAAAACATTCACTCCCCTGGTTGTCAAATACTGCACTGTAAACATCTTATAAACCTCAACACCTACAGGCTGGAAGTTTGACTTGAGGAGACAGGACACAAAAAAAGAAGAAAGGCAGAAGCCTTAAGAAGAAATGTATGAATGAAGAGAAATGAAGCCTTCTCTTCTTCTCTTGAGCAGTAGATTGGTGAGTCTACCCCACCCAAAGCCATCATTC
The DNA here is from genome assembly GCA_033628505.1 of Tringa tobata. NCBI lineage: Eukaryota > Metazoa > Chordata > Aves > Charadriiformes > Scolopacidae > Tringa > Tringa tobata. The sequence continues at coordinate 4,482 of JAHREE010150553.1, forward strand.
AACAGCTCTCAGCTTTCCCACCTGCACTTTCAAGCTCTGTCCTATTAACCCACCTGTCCAGCTGTACCTGTATTCAGACCCTGAACATCAGCTGGAAGAAGTTTGCTGCTCAGCCAGTTGCCCCAGGGGAGGTTCAGATTGGAGATGAGGAACAATGTTTCCCCAGAAAGGGTTCCTAAGCCTTGGACTGGGCTGCCCAGGGCAGGGGTTGAGGCCCCATCCCTGGAGGGATTTAAAAGCCGGGTTGCCATAGTGCTTAGAGACATGGGTTAGTGATGGACTCGATGATCCCAAGGGTCTCTTCCAACGTAGACGATTCTATGATTCTATGGTTTTTATCAGAGTGAGGTCGATGGTTGGACTAGATGGTCTTAAAGGTCCCTTCCAACCTAGACAATTCTATGATTCTATATTAATGACAAAGTTCACCAGCTACTCATGAAACGGCTCCGTGGTTATCCCAGACTACAATATTGGCCCTGTATACTCTTTAAAATATTACAGTTTGAATTCCTATTCAATACATCATCATTTTGCCTACAGGCTTCATCCTTGCTGAGGAAGAAAGTGTTTACAACGGTATATAATGATAAACATATAAAGCCATCATCAATCATTCATCAGTTACAATTACCATTTGCATCCATTTATCTAATCACAGTCTGCAGTAACTGCTGCACTTAAGCAGTTCAAAACCACTTTAAAGCTGGAAATGTTGAGGATAACTACTACATAATTACCTTCACATTTTGCAGCACTCTGCTAACTCGTATTTCTGTCCCTTTGCAGGTTTAATGTATATTAAATAAAGAGGAATTATTATTTACATACACCCCCACTCACCTACACACTCACATGTACTGACTGTGACAGTGCAGGTGAGAAATGGCACAGAAGTCTCATAAACTCTATTTAACACGCAACTTCAGCTGTCTCAGCCACTCAGCCTCCCAGTCTGTCTCTGCTGCTATTTTAAATACATTGAATTTCACATCTAACTGTACAAAAAAGAAAAAAAAAAGACCTAAAGACCCCACTCTTTTTTTTCCCTCCTCCTTCTCCTCTGTGAGATCACCTGCCAGAAAATTATTTCGTATCTGCCCTGGATGTCAGAATTCATTCTCTGCCCTCCCTTCCCATTTCTCTTTTCCAACCCCGCTAATTTGAACATGCCAAACACTGGGTCCTGAACCAGCAACAGCTTAAAGGTCAGATAATTTCCAACATTCAGAAGCTAGACAAAAAGAGGACAGATAATAGTTTGTTCTGCAGCGACTACAATAACTTAATTTGCTGTGTCACATACACAAGGGATTCCTGAGAGTGGGAGGAGGGAGATTTGTGTATTTTTTCACCTTTTCTGTCTTGGTAAAAAAAAAATAATTGCAATATGCAGCTTTATGCACAAAAATTAACATTTGCCTGAAGAGCACTCTAAAGATTTGGGGGATTAAATCCAACTCTCCCCTGCAATGCCCACACCATCAGCCCAAGCAGGGAACCATACAGACACACAACCACCACTTCCCAGTTTTCTCTATGGCACGTGCTGGGGTGACTCCACGGGAGGAGACACCCCCACCTTCTCCCCCACGTTTAAACCCACTCTCAACAGAGAACGCAGTTGAGAGGGTGCTTGACCATACCTCACCTTCACAGCATGATCCCAGAGGGACTTTTTCCTCTCTGGTCCCTTCCCTCCTTCTTCCACCTTTGTGTGTCTGTCAGCAGTAGGTCATGCACTTAGTGGGAAAGTTAGTGTGGTTGCAGCATTTGTAGAAATAGTTGTATTTTAAGAAAAACTAAACAACCCCCCGCCCAAAATCCTCAAACCAACAGACTCCAACAATTTAGACTTCTAAGAGCAAGTGAATAGAGGGTGCTGTTGATGAAGCCTGGCCTACAGACACTGCAGATGAGAGCTGAGGTGGGTGAGCACACAGCCACACGACCCACCTCCCATTTGGGTACCCTGGGGGAGAAAATCGACTTCCAAAGCGGCAGCAGCTGAGAGAGCAGGGACTGCACCCCAGCAAGAGCTGGGCTATGCCCTGGGGCTCCCCAGCTTTCATCCTCATCCTCCAATTCTGCAGGCATCTGCTAAAAACTTCCACGAATGTCAACTGCGCTGTGCCAAAAAAAAAGAGAAACCAACCAACCCAAAACCAACCCCAAAAACCCCTTTTAATGTACAAAGAGGCTGTGCAGCCTATTCTGTAGATGGCACTGTATGTCAAACAATGAACCTCTTCTCTTTCCACACTACAATTTCTGAGGAGAGTCACCCAGAGGCAGCCTCTAACACACACACACACACACATAGAATATGTATTTATTTAAAATCAGGAATCATCCCCTGGTCCTAACTTTCAACTGTAACTCCAGAAGTCACCTCCCCATTGCAATTAATCACGTTCATCCCCGTAATAATTGACTACCAGGGAGGCCGGGGCGTGCTGTACGCACCCAGCAGAGAAGACAGTCCCTGCCCCAAAGAGTTAACGAGACGGAGAGGAGGAGAAGAGAGCCAGCAGAGAGGCAGTATACTAATGAGAGCTAATGAGGTGTGCCAGCCCTGCTGCCGGATCCCCAGCCTGGTCTGCCACCTGCTGAGTCAGCAAGTGGTGCTGGGCCATGATGATGAAGTTTTTGGGGTTTTTTTTGCTTGTGTGAATTTTTTTTTTTTTTTTTTTTTTTTAAGACTGCCTTAACTTCTGAAGGATTTCTTGAAAACGGCATCAGAGGAGGCAGACCACAAAAGTGGCAGAGGAATTCAGGAAATCCGGGTGAAAAACCAAGACTGAGCAACATCTAGGGAATCGTTACCCCAGGAAGTCAGAGAACGGCGTCAGCTGGAAAAAGTGAATTTCACAGCCGTGAGTAAAATTCTTCTGAGGTTGATGATTTGTGCTGGAACACCAAAGTCATGGCGGAGGCATTAAAAGAAACACAAACTCATCTAGAGACACGCCGACAGCAATGTTTGCTCGAGATATTTGGGATGTAAAATTAATCATCAGCAGGAAGGCTCCCAAAAATCCAAGGCAAGTCTTCAATGGTGCAGGTCCCTTCCAGAACTGCATTAAGGTGAACACACAGGGTAGGAAAAGGCGGCAGCAAAGGGAAAGGCGTCAGGCACAAGCTCTGAAGAACCAACCCACCTTCTGACTGTACATTGCAAATGAGCAACATAAATCTCTACATAAGCTGTCTTCCAGAGTATTGCCAGCATTCCTTGATTTGCACTTGCCAAAAAAACAGCGTGCAGGCTTTTGGGAATGTTTAAAAGGTAAACACAGCAACCCTTCATATTTTAAAATCGAAAAGGAACAATACTTAACGATTCCAGTACAACTAAGATTTATGTTGATGTTTATATTTTATACATTCCAGCCCCTGACACGATGCAGAAAATTTTCCCTGTTCCCCAGTGAGCACTGGCTGCAGACATGGGTTTAATGTGGATTGAAAACCTTGCTTTCCATATGCCACGAAAGTGTGGCAAATATTTAGCAGTGTAAAAAAAAAATAAAAATAAAATTCAAGTCCACTGTAGTTGACTCACTCTATTCAGAGCGTTTTATTCTCTTACAACCACGCAGACATGTACCATATTCTAATGCTTTTGGCTATTTTAATTAAAACTTCATGATTGATTGAAAATTCTGGTAGGTATGCAGAACCCTTTTTTGTTTCCAGAATCCTCACGTGAAAAATCTACTTGATGCACGGAGCTGACAGCTGCATTGGTAGGAAACCACAGCTGTTAACTACAAGGAAAGGAGCCAGATGCAAGAAATATTTGGAAGTCGTTTGTCTTCCTGTGTCTCCATGCTTTGCCCAGAGACATTCAACAGTAAAATCGGGAAGAAATATGTAAATTACTACAGCCAACCAGCAATACATAAAAAATGTGCAGAGCTAGAAACGGGAGCTTTATAGTATTGGTGAGTGAGAAGAGATATTCAAGTAGGAACCAGCGCTGACAGCTAACCCTGGAGACTGAGATTAAAGTCACTACCCTCTTATTTTACATACAGAAAAGCCATTCCAGGCATTTTTGAAGGTTATATCTCCCGCTGCAGAGTTTGACTTGTAGTAAGTACTTTTGCACATGTTTAACTTTACCCACTGGATAATCCCTTTACATTCCACGGAACCAGTCACACGTATGGAAATACATGGATGCCTGAATCTGCTGATGAATCAGGGGCTTAAACTGCTCTGTTTCAGTGAAGAAAGGGACAGAGGCACCTCTAGATTAAGATACAGATATTAATGGCAACATGCAATTCTCCCATTAATTCCACGAGCTCAGTATTAAGCTCTAATGTTTTCATAAAACACACATTCTTCAACATGCACTGGATATGTGGACCACGGTATAGCAAGGTGTGTTCACAAGGGTTTTACAATGATTACTTGGGAATAAATTTAGAGGAGGTACTTTATTTGTGTATCCCAAAATGATTCACAAATTGTGCAGGTGGTCAACTGGAGCTCATCTTGCTAAAAACTCTTAAGTCAAACAATTAATTGTTTCCACGCCGGACACACTAGATCCAGCTTACACGTGTTTTAGGTAACATTTTAAAAATTAAAGCTATTCTGTCAATTACAGAACAAAAGAATAAAATAAGATAGGAAGAGAGAAAGAAATAATTAATTATTCTTTGAGTGGGAGAGACGGTTGGCTAAATTTATTGGGATGAAAACAAAAATTTGACATGGGAAACGAACGGAAAACTGACCGTGCTTCAGCTTCAACTGACTAGACCCAACAGACTATCTACAATTTCAAGTCATATCATTATTATTAAATAATGATTGGAAATATAACACCTGTTCCAACCCAGAATGTTAACATTTCAGCTATCATCATCGAATTTCAAAATACATGACGGAAATACCCTGAAGAATCCTGACTCATTCACCCCACGGCTTTGAGTTCTTCACTGAGCTTTTAAATGCATAATCCATCATGGTATCAAGGCTCTCTGTAATTGTGGTTTGTCTCACTGTGTCAATGCTCTATAAAATGGAAAAAAAAAACCCCAACCTTGGTATTTCTCTTTATAACTTGCTTTTGTCCTCGTTTGTTTTTCTAAGCAAAACAAACCCTCTCTTTCTCTCCAACTCCTCTGCTTTAAATCAAGAAGCAAGCTCCTGATGAGCGTTCACGCAGCTGATTAGAAAATTGTCTTATAAACAGCATCATTAAGGGGCATGCCAATCAGCAGTGATACAGGGGGATTGCTGCTGCCTCTGTACATTCTAGAGTTATGCCCTGCGCTTGGGAAACCTAAAGGTACAATTCTGAGAGTTCTTATTGGCAATTAGATTATAAATGCTGCCTTCTAATCTTTAGCAGCATGAGAATATATTTATCGCACACTGTATCACAGAATAGGGAAAGGAAAAAAAAATAATTCTAATTGGAGCAGGCTTTCTAAAGAAGCAGTTATGAAGGAATCCCCAACACTGCAAGCTTATAAAAGAGGAACCTTTTTTTAGTTTTTTCAGGAGTGATGTCACAGAAAGCTGTACAGATTGTAAGAACTCTTGACATCCATCCCACGCCCATTTATTTGGATTTACTATTTTTTTTTTTAAGATATGTATCACCACCCACTTAAAATATACTAAAAACATGTGGACTTGTTTGAAAGATTTCATTGGTTTTATCAATAATTTCTTATTAAATACAAGAAAGGCTTCAAAATGTAGATAACACAGGAACCTCAGCTCCCACATACTGACCTAGACTTGCACTGATGCAATGGGACAAGCTACAGACCTGTCCATAGTACAGGGACCCACACTTGGGCTGGGGATTTTTCTTTGTGTGCGTATGGTTGGGCTCGATGATCTCAAAGGTCCTTTCCAACCATGAAGACTCTGTGATTCATTTGGATATAACACACATAGAAGATGACTCCTAAAAAAGTCTAAGGCTGCAAAGTCATGGGTTTGAGACCTATGGGATGCCAGAATTCAAATTTACCTGTGACATTTTAATTCAGGTTCTTTACCTTTCATCTTTTAATTTTACAGTCACATTAACCAAGCAGGCCAGACTCTTTCAGTAAATAGTATTCTCTTAACCGACGCACTTTGAGCCCTGACTCATCGTAGAGCTTTATGCCTTATTTACTGCACAGATTTAAACTGCATTGAATGCATGCATATTTCATTCCTCACGGGTTTCTGTGTGTTGCTTATTACAAAGGAATTGATAATGTCATTGCAACCCTTACACTGTTCCAGAGCAGAGGCACAGGCGCATTAACGTCAAAAGTGGGTATCTTAAAGAAGATAGCACAGCTTTCATTGTGGAGGACCCTGTGCTTTACAGGACCAAGGCAGGACTGTCAGGGTGCTGAGAGCTCAGGGCAGGTGCTAAGAGAAAGGACCGCCTAACTTGTGAGTAACCACAGCATTTGCACAGAGTAAACTGCCTGAATGACAAGAAAATCCCCCATTTCAGCAGTATTTCACCTTATTCCTCCCAGGTGCACAAATCTGCACCTTCAACTAAGGCTCAAGATTCATTCCCAGAGAATACACTTGAGACACTAACCGGTGGCGGTGTCCTGAACCGATGAACACGATTACATCCAAAACCAATACTTAATTTTATTTCTCTGTTTATGGTTTTCTGTAATTTCAGTATCTTGAATTGGTAGCCAGAACAGTGCAAGAGTTTTCCTTCTTATCTTCAAATCAAATGCCTAATGCCATCTTTCGCTGCTGGATCTACTTAAAACTCCTCTCATAGAATCACAGAATTGCCCAGGTTGGAAGGGACCTTTCAGATCATCTAGTCCAACCATCAACCTCACTGATAAAACCCATCACTAACCCATGTCTCTAAGCACTATGGCAACCCGGCTTTGAAATCCCTCCAGGGATGGGGCCTCAACCCCTGCCCTGGGCAGCCCAGTCCAAGGCTTAATAACACATTTCAGTGTCAACACTGTTCCTCATCTCCAATCTGAACCTCCCCTGGGGCAACTTGAGGACATTTCCTCTTGTCCCATGGCCTGTTCCTTGGGAGAAGAGACCGACCCCCCCTGGCTACACCCTCCTTTCAGGGAGTTGGAGAGAGCGAGAAGGTCTCCCCTCAGCCTCCTTTTCTCCAGGCTGAACACCCCCAGCTCCCTCAGCCTCTCCTCACCAGACTTCTTCTCCAGACCCCTCACCAGCTCCGTTGCCCTTAGTATCTTCACACATTTTCATGTTATCCGCCCTTTTTTCCTCTCCAAAACGTGTTTCTAATCCCAAATGCCATCTCCTCACATCCCAGTTTTGCCACTCTTCCCCTCTTTTTTCTTCCCCTGACTCCCCCACGTGTATTTACTGCCCAAAAGAGGCCACAGCTGCTTTTATGGTGACACGTATTCATCTGTCAGACAACTGTATTTTCCAACTCACCTGAAAACATCAGATTTGCTTACTGGTCTGTAATTGGTATGTGCATCTAAAATTAATAGTTCCAGAGTACACTCGCTAGAGTCAGTTGCTAACGGCTTTTTAATTACACATCAGGCTGCCATGAACGACTTACAGCCAAAACACAACTTTTTAGAAGCGTACAGCAAAAATCAGTGACGACATTCACCAGGCTTTCGTCCCCTCCAGAACCTTCACAGAACAGCAAGGACAAACCCACTTCTTCTTTGCCACAAACATCTAGAGGCAAAAAGTGGGAGGGAGCAGGGTCCCCTCGGATACAACGGGAAGTGTTTAGAAAGGGAGCAGCGAATGAAGAATTGAGACACCGTTGAGGGAACAGCCACAATTGTTTGCCATTAAGGTACAGGAACAGATCACTGCAGAAGAAATAATTCCCTTCAGTGTCATCTTTTTGGGGAGAAGAGATCAATCACATACACCAGTACGCATTAAAAAAATAAAAAGAACTAAAAGGTCCACAAACAAATTGGAAAGACAGAGTCAATTCTTAATGGCAATGCCTATCTGCTCGGACAAGCCTTCAAAAATCTAAATAGCCCACTTTTTTGTTAACTGAGTCACCACAGACCAAGGCACCTCATTTTTTAACTCTGGGAGGCTCCAGCCAGAAGTGATTGATTTGTCCCCCTACTGGTCCTTGCCCCTTTTGGGGTTCTGCAGAGACCTCGGGGACCGGCAATAACTCACCACATACCTCAGAGAGCTTTCTTGTTTTTAGAAATCTCTCGGCAGTGTGACATCTACATTCATTATGGCCAATTCTGGGCATTTAAATATGAAAACAATTAAAGCATACTTGCAAGGGATATGACAAATGGGTGTTTGTACTCTGGCCAATTCTTCACGGACTTTCATTCAAGTCCACCATTACGTTCCAGCTTTGCCTCCACCACGGGCTAAATGAGATGATTTCCCAGTATCCACATGGGCAGGCTGACGGATGAGAATGCCTTTAGGGTTAAATGTCTTCAGTACAAACTCAAAGATCTCCTTCCTGGACAAATTCTGTCCCTGCACTCACTGAGGAAAATTGAAAGCCACCGCTGAAATCCACAGAATTATTTTGGATCCCACCAATCTAACTGGTACCTCTCTGGCTCTCAGCAGATCTCTCACCTCCCTAGAAAGGCGCTTTGTCTTTACAACTGGTGTCCTTCAGTAGCAGCAGGTTGCTTTGGATTTCCACGTGGTGTTAGTATTCTCACCAACCTACTGCCACCAGAGAGATGGGGATGACTTGCACCAAAGCTGAGCAGCGTGTATTTTCTCTTACCTCCAGGTTGCATTTCCATCAGCAGAAGGAGGGACTGCAGTGACATCGGGGACACAGGGTAAGAACAGCATTCTCCTCTCTTGACAACTCTTTCACCTCTCTATTAATAATGAAATCAGTTTCCATAGTTGCAGCGTGCCACGGCAACGTAGCTAGATATAAATAAATGTCTCCCAGTTTACTTTAGGATGGTATTTGGGTTTTTTTTGTGGGGCTTTTTTTTTGGTTATTTTTTTGTGTATGGTTGGACTCGATGATCTCCAAGGTCCCTTCCAACCATGAAGATTCTGTGATTCTATATTACTTAGGTTGTGAGAGCCATCCACTCTGTGCATGTGCTGGAGAAGTCTCTCTGAAAGCTTTATTCTACTCCTTCCTGGCAATTACTGCCTATTACTACCTATTACAGAAGGATCAAATACACACGTCCCTATGTCCCGTTAAAGAGGGCCATCCCCCTGGGCTACACCTACCACTGGAAGTGGTTTGAGCTGGTTCAGAACTAAGGTCCTCACATGAATCCTTCTGTAAGTGGAGTCCTACAGCAGTCACGTCGCCCCAACAGTGTGATCAGGAAGAACGTGTCCGTTTATCACTTTAAAGCAGCCTTTCCAAACTGAATGCCAGGACCCTGCTACAGAAGAGCTGGAACCAAATCTCCCTCCCACTAATTCCAAACATTCCTTGAAATATGTTAAAATGGCCTGAATGTGTGACCTCAGATCCCCGTTCCAAGCCCCTTCACAAAGTTCGACTGAGTTTTCAAGCTGAAAAAATGCAAATAGAGCTGGAGGGGCCCAGCACAACCGAGTTCTGTGTTCATCAGTCCTTTAATGTCCACCAAATGGTCTTTTTGGTTTGAAATCACTCCATGAAGTGCTAAGCAATGCCCTCCTTGTTGCTTTTGCTGACTGGCAGTAAAGCAGTGGGACGCCGGGCTGCCACCATCAGAACATCTGCTTTATTGGCCAAGTATTTCAGCAGGCCCTGCCTTGTAATAAATGATGTGACCCTGGAAGGCAGACAGCAGCACTCCTGTAGGCAAACAGCTCGCCAAAGGTCACAACCACCCAAAGCTTTGGGAGCAGCAGCATTTCTGTCACCCCACCCTACCCAGAATCTTAAAGCTTTAACGCATAAGAGAAAAAATACGGCACCAAAAGCTCTGAAGATGGCCAGCTGATGGACTGGGGGTCTTCCGCCAGCGAAGAACATGGGAAGGGAGGGAAGAAGAGGAAAGCAGAGAAGGGGATCCAGCCGTGAAGCTTTTTCACTCTCCCACTGAAAACAGTTACTCCTGGGAGAGCCGCTCAGTTTGCCTCAGCCAGAATGAACTGGGGCAGCAAAATGTGCCATATAAACAATCTCAGTTATGAAACAACTTAGAGAGTGCTTACACAAACAGCTTCGCTAGCACACAGATACTTCTCCCTTGTCCTAATTTACAGCCTTTTCCACAACAGTCCCTCACCTTCTGACTTTTTTAGGGAGAGTTACTTCTTCTTTTTTGTCTTTTGGACTCTGCGTTTTCTCCTGAGACACAAATCCTCACTGCTTGTGTAATCTTTTTGTTCCATTCACAATGCAATGTCAACAAAAACCCCAGTGAAGCGAAACAGTGGGGAAAAAAAACCAGTGCAAACGTTTCAATTTTACTTACAATGTAAACAGCATCATAAAGATTTGGGATGCTGTTTGTCTGCCTGTGAAGTCAGCAGTCAGTGGCTGCTCTGTTGCTACAGTCAGAGAAAGGTCTTGCTCCCGTTGCTATCGCTATTGCCTTTTGAAGTGAAATGACAGTGCCGCTCTTTGGAACAGGAGCATTTTACAGCAATTTAACTTCCTGCCTAAAGAAGCAAATTTGCATGAAAATTATCTGGAAATCACAATCACAGTTTATATACATACATATATATATATGCATGCTAGCATTTTCAGTACAGGTATGACATACAGCATATCAAAGGCCATACGGATGAAAAGTAAATTATTTGGCAAAATTATTTTCTACGGTAATTTCCCAGAATAGGAACGATTTCCTAGAAAAGCCTACCATTACCCTCCAACCTCTTCTGTGATGAACAGTGAAGCTGACTCCCACCTTCATTCTCACTCCCCTTCCATGAAAGCCCCACTGAGGACCTAATGAAGAATGCCAGGTAATTCTAGCGTTATTAGATTTTTTGTTATTTATTTATTAGACATGGGAGCTGTTATCAGCAAGCAGCCAGGTGAGTCAAATCAGATAAAGCATTATCTGATTCCTGTGCTGTAAATCAGATTTTAATAGAGAAAAGATCTGTACCCCTTTGGGAGTGGAAAGAACGTCTTTATAATGCATTCTGAATGTGTGCTGCACAATAGCAAGTATGGATAAAAAATATTTTCTCCAATCAAATTTCCACTTTCTTCTCCAAGTTATTTTCACCCATAAGATGAGAACTAAAATGAACGAAGATGATGAGAGGGCTGGAGCACCTCTGCTATGAAGACAGGGTGAGAGAGCTAGGGTTGTTCAGCCTGGAGAAGAGAAGTCTCCAGGGACACCTTATAGCAGCCTTCCAGTACCTGAAGGGGCTACAGGAGAGATGGGGAGGGACTCTTTGTCAGAGAGTGGAGAGATAGGATGAGCAGTATTGGTTTTAAATTGCAAGAGGGTAGATTTAGATCAGATATTAGGAAGAAATTCCTTGCTGTGAGGGTGGTGAGACACTGGAATGGGTTGCCCAGAGAAGCTGTGGCTGCCCCATCCCTGGAGGGGTTCAAGGCCAGGCTGGATGGGGCTTGGAGCAACCTGGTCTGGTGGGAGGTGTCCCTGCCCAGGGCAGGGGGGTTGGAACTGGATGATCTTTAAGGTCCCTTCCAACTCTAACCATTCCATGATTCTATGAATGAAAGTTCTGTTTGTGCCAAGAGCTAGCAAATAGCTAAGATAAGATAAGCATGAATAAAAGCATACATGCTTCTTGCATTCTTCACAGAGACACACAAATAATACTGAATTCTGCGATATTAAAAATGCAATCAAGATATCAGTGTTTCTTTGCTGGCAGAGTAGCTTACAGATTTCAGGTTTATCTAATTCAGCCATTAAAATGAGACCTTTGGTAGCCTACTCTCAACCCAGATATAGCTTCTGTCTTAGCTATTTATCCTTGGTTTTTCTGTTTGGAGGCTATGAAGTCTCTTGACAGGACGTGTAGATTAGACACAGATAACATTTGACTACCCCTTGAAGGTTTTACAAATTTTAATCAGCAGAGTAATCTAGATATGCTCAGACAGACATCAGTGTTAAACACTAAAAATCGTGATGTGAAGCGAGCTCTTTCTTGTAATGGAATGCTATTTGAATTTTGAGTTGCTGGAAATCACTTGGAAAAATGAGGGCCCCCCCTCTCACCTGAGGCATCATTTTTGACCATTCAGACAGACCTAACATTCTGGAATTAGTTTCTTGCCCAGACGCTTAAAACAAATATTTTGAGAACTGAAAAATCACTCTTTAAAAACAAACTCGTTAGGTCATATTCAATTAATTCCAAAACAAACTGGAGAAAAAAGCTTTTCATGTCATGTTTGGCTTAAAAATGCCATTTCTTTCATGATTTACATATGAAAATGAATTTATAATCAGAGCATTTTATTCATTGAAGTTTATGAAGGCACGTGCTCAGAGTGCCATTAACAAACAACCAGGGAAAGCTCTGCCACTGTCAGCCATCAGCAGCAACGCTGACATCCACATCACACTTCAGCATCTTCTCATTCCCTTTTCTTCCCAGGTGAGCCTTTGCTACAGTTCACAGGAGGACAAACAGTTTTATAACTGCAAAACTACAGGCAGTTTTATAACTGCAAAACTACAGGCAGCACAGAAGTCATGAACACAATGAGAGCTAATATCAAACTCAAGTTATCTGAATGTAAGGCTTATTTATTAGGGTAAAAAAATCCAAGCAAGTCACAACTAACCTCATGCTATATTTGCAATATTGGTTTCCTTTTTGGGGTATGCAACTACACTTTAATTTGTTTTATCAGGATCTGAACAATAACATAATTTAAAATCTGTATTTGGATGAGTGAAGTTTAGTTCTAGTCACTTGGGCACAAGAGCAGCTTCAGGTTGTAATGACCTCAGTGTCTCAGACATATTAAACATATTTGAAGAAGACTGGATCATTTTTGTTTTCATGTCTCTGTGGTGATACTGCAGAGAAATAAATGAAAGAACTACAACCTGTGTGAGAAACATGAATACTGAGACTGAAAGTGTAGCCTGTAATGGGGTTCAGTGTCCATATCACTACGGAAAACACTGTAAAGGTCTGAGGCTTCCTCTTGGAAACAGACAACAACAAGGGCTGGGAGAAGCAGAGATGGTGGTGTCACGTGAACATGTAGGAAACAATCACTTAAACACGTTTTTGTCCCCCAGAAAAAGAAAGACTGAATTAAGTGTAATATAAATCCCCATAGGTCTGTAGCTAGCTATGGCCCTAAGCATCCTGAAGCAATTTATTACAGCACAACTAAAATAATAAACATCAAAGAAACTGGTGTCTCAAAGCAATTCTAGATGCAAACTCACTATTTATTACCATTGAACTTCCCACTGCATTCCCCTCCAGCTGGCACAGCCAGACTCCTAACCCCTTTCTCCTTAGATTCAGCAGGTCAGGCAATCACAATTTAGTAGCAACAAAGTCACGTAATTTGTGGAAGCCAACAGACCACCATTAAAATTCCTATCTTTCTAATGAGCACCTTGTACATCTGATGAAATTTTATGCCATTAAACTCAAAAAAATTCTGATGTATCTGAAAAATAACTTGTTTTTTAAACCAATAATCAAAACCACAGGAAAGGACAGCATCCTTACAGGATCTGCCACACTTTGATCCACACAGTAGCCTTTTGCAAAGCAACGCAAGCTTCACAGATGCTCCCCTCATTAACATGAGGCTGGTTTGAGCTTCTTCCACCTCACTCCAGAGGGCAGAACATTTATGGAGAAATGAGCAGTCCCTCAGTAGAAGGGACAGTGGAACAGGCCACAGAATCCATTGCACAACAGGAGGTGAGCACATGAAGCTGCAGTACCTTGTCAACTGTACTTATCAGTACAAAGGAAAATATTTGGCTCTTTCAAATTTAGAGAATGTCCCTTCCACAATACATTTGGTTCTTATAATCACAGAATGATATGGGGTTGGGAAGGGACCTCTGGAGATCATCTAGTCCAACCCCCTCCCAAAGCAGGGCCACCCAGAGCACGTTGCACAGGAACGTGTCCAGGTGGGTTTGGAATGTCTCCAGAGGAGACTCCACCATCTCTCTGCACAGCCTCTTCCAGGGCTCTGCCACCCTCAAAGTGAAAAAGTTCCTCCTCATGTTGAGATGGAACTTCTTATGTTCAAGTTTGTGCCCGTTCCCTCTTGTCCTGTCCCTGGGCACCACTGAAAAAAGACTGGCCCCATCCTCCTGACACCCTCCCTTGAAGTATTTATAGGCGTTGATCAGATCCCCCCCCAGTCTGCTCTTCTCCAAACTAAAAAGACCCGAGTCCCTCAGCCTTTCCTCATCAGAGAGATGCTCCAGGCCCCTAATCTCTTTAAACTTAATCCAGTTTAAAAGGATGAAAACATCACCAGCCAGTCAGCTCTTCACCTGGCAAATATCTCACATCTTGAAATTCATGTCAAATTTGTATCTTTTATGATAATCAAGTTACTAATGCCTACCACCTCCTCAACGGCGCGTGCTCAAACCCTCAGTGGAGCAAGACACTCCCTGGAGCAGCCCATGTGCTGCTGGCTGGCACAGTGGATCAACCACAGATTAATTTTTAGCCAACGAGGGCACTGCACTCACTGCAAACCATGAGAACGATGTGCCTTTTCGACACGCGGTGGCTCTACAGCTTGGCTGCGTTAATCAGACCGCAAGACCAGAGCCTCTCAATTATTGCTTCCCTTCCCATGAGTCTTAACGAATCTTTATCTAAAACAGCCTGTTATTTTCCTGAGTAAATGCATCCTGAATGACTCAGTGTGGGAGGGGGGGTCAGGAGGATGAAGATTGTTTCAGCCTTTTTTGCTCAAGAAACCTCCTTTCTCTACAGATCAATATCCCTGTTCTAGATCAAATGCACCTTTCCCCACTTTAAAATAAGGAAAAGATCTATTCATTCAGAATAGACAAACAGACAGTAGATGTGAAGCAGTTCAGGGAAAGTGAGGTAGCTTTAATAATCTGTATCACATTATTATTTGTTGTAACTTTATGGCATATAACCAGGAGTTTAGGCACTGGCAGCTTCCCCTCCCTGGAGGGCAATGTATCAAGATGGTAATGTATCATGACCTCAACAAATGTTCTATTTAAACAGCACAATGACTCCCAAATGGAAAACACATTTCTGCCTGCGATATCTCAGGTTTAAATATATTTCTCTTCCCTTTTTTGTTCCCCCAACCCCCGCCACTCGCCTTAAACTTCATTTCTAGAAAAAAAAATGCCCTGGCAGGGGTTCAGTGCCACGTTCCATCATCAAACACATAAGGCCTTTCAGCAGTGCTGAGGCTGGTGTAAACGTGTGGTTAGGACAACGTCAAACCCACCGTCCCCAAGGCATCTCACTTACTGAGGTTCCACCTGAGGCCCGTCGTGGTCACGCTCTCGCAGGAGCTCCCGATGGGGATGAGGCCACACCAGGAACCTTCCAGTCCCGTGTCCACGTGCAGTTTGTGCTTGCCCTGCAAGACAGAAGGGTCCCTGGAGTCAGAGCTTGCCGGGGACTCAAATGGCATTTGCCAACAGACCTTGCAAATAAAACAGAAAGTACTTAGGTGGAGACAGGTCCAGAACGTCCCCTAAAGGCTCAGGAACATTTGACTGCAGTAGTTCAGGCCAGTGATGTTTACAGAGGGAGGAGAGACGTGTGCTTAGGTTCCAGTCCTCAGGGCTTTCAAAAAAGTTTGTTTCTGAGCTTTTCTAAGCAAAATCTGACTTTGCTCATTCTTCCCTGGCATTTTTTGAAAAGGCACTTCTGTCAAAGCTATGCTTTTCATTCCTGGGAAATGAAGGCGTCCTGAGCCATTCATTCTTTTTTTTTTTCCCCTCATCTAAACAGCTGTGTTTCACTTCCCAAACAACGCTAGCCAAAGCACCACTCAAACTCCTTCATTGTTTTGACAACAGCTGGAAAATTTCTTGTACTACCCCAGGCACGTACTCCTCCCAGAAGGCAGAATACGTGCAGAAACTTAATGAGGTGCTAGAGAAATTAAGGTAAATTAAATATTTAGAAGAACATGCTTACAATAAATAAGAACAACACAGTAAAATTAAAAGACTTTTTTGTACATCTAAGATAAATTCATCTTGTAACTATCAAGTTCATAAGATGAAGGAGAAGCAGCAGCTATTAATGATGATGTATTTGGGACCAAGCTCTTAATTAGTACTTGTAGGCCCTGTATGAACACCTTGCCAGCTATCAGCACATGAACAGTTGCAAGGAAGAGTGGAAATCTTTTGCAGAATGAAAAAAAAATCAGCTGACTGTTACAAGTTCTGGGACAATTTGTGTTCTTAGAAACTAAGAAAGTGTTTACGAAAACTAGCTAAAAGAAAACGGCAAATGCAAACCAGCGACAAGATCAGTGGAGAAATCATCCTCTGGTCTCTTCTGCACAGGTAGTTTATTCTTTCAAACAAACATCTGGGGTAGGGTTAGAATTCTTTGAAATAGAGGTTTCTTTGGGGTTTTATTTTATTCTTGTGGATGCACAGGCAAGTTAAACCCTCAAGCGTGTCTTTTACACACAGATTCTGCATCATTATAAATAAAATCTGATATGCCTATTTATTAATCTACCAAAATCAAAGAACCCTCTGAAACACAATTCAAGCGAGGACTTTGCCAAGCAAGAAAGCAAGGTTTTATACCAAAAGAAAGAAGAACAGTTGACCCATAAAACTCAGGCAAATGTCCCAAGCACCAAAAATACTCTCTCACAGATTTCCTTCTGGGCAACGCACTTAGGCTTTTTTCTTATGTCCTGTCTTCTCATACGCTCTTTACAAACAACCTTGCAGATATAAAGTCACTAGTTTGAAAGTCAAAACTGGAGGCGAAGTATCTTATTGCTGAGATGTTGACGTCGGAGGCGTTCGACAGCTTCTCCTGTTAATGCCAAACGCGTGATGAAGAAACAACTTGGATACATGTCATGCTCTCAGTTAACAAATGAACCTTGGAAAAGCTGTCAATTAGGGAGTATCGGATCGCGGGGCTTGAGCCTGTTTGATTGTTTGCAGAACGACGAGCAAACCAACCCCATATCATCTGTCTTCTCAGGGCGTCCAGCTTCACGTGGTGATGAGCCGGGGAGTCGTACAGCGGTTGTGAACGCCTGCCTGCCCAACTCAGAGGGGGAACAAATTCCAGCTTGATAACCTTTTAGCCGTGCGATACGCCCTGCTATTTCCCTCTGGCAGTATGGAGGGAGGAGGAAAGGGAGAGGAGAGGTCCGAGTGCCAGCTCTCTTGTGATGTGATCACAGGCAGCGTCTGTAATGCAGTTTATGATGGAGAGAACGACTCCGATCTCAATGAATGCACCGACCGCTGCCCAGAGCTACTGGAGGAAAGCAGCAACCTCGCTGCATTTCTCAGTTAAGGAATAGGAAAAAGGCAAGGGAAAAGTAACTGTATGGACAGAGAACCTCATTACGTCCCGTATTCTCAAAAACTCTGCCTCCCTACTATTAGGTCTGCATTTTATGACATCCTGGCAAATCTTACAGATAATGATGCAAATCAATAAGACATTTATGCAGAAACCCGTCTTGCTGTTCTCATCAAATAAATCTTTAAAGGAAAAGATGTCATTACCAGAGGCTCGCCAATATCTATGATTTCATCAGGATTCTTTCACTGTCTTCTGTTTCCCTAAGAATCTCAGTTCACACCTCCCAGTGACTGTGTGAGCATCTTGACTTTCTTTCCCAAAAGGACATTTTCTAGCCCTCAGTTGTTGGGAGAAATTTCAAACTAGAAGCCCAAAGGGCTAAACCCAAGACAGCAAGTAAACAGGAATGGAAATATTAAAATGCAAATTATTTTTTAAAATACCTCTCAACTGTTTAACCGATTTCATGGCTTAGAAACCGGTTCACTGATATTACAGAAGACAATTTTTAAGACTTTTCTTTAAATAGATCTTAATATTATCAGGGACAGCGGGGACAGAAAAGGGAAATGGTCACTGAGGGGAAAAAAAACACAATAGGAAACCTCAAATGGCCTGCTCATTTTTTCCAAAAAATAAATCAATCAGCCTATGTGTTTGTACAGTAAGGCTCTAAAGTCAAAGTACTGCGAGTTGCCACCGGGGAAGTGAGGTGCCCAAGCTTACCTTCAAGTTTTCAAGTACAGATCCTTCAACCAAGCAAAATGGAACTGCTATTTGCAGGAGGAAGGGAGGAGCAGAGCTTGTAATTTGCAAATACAAGTAATAATTTGTTCTATTTAAATCTCTGTGATAAAAGGAAAAATTATACACTGGCACTTAAAATATGACACTGTTTTCAGTTTCTGTAGAAACCAAAGTTCCAAAATTAGGATTAAAAAGAAAACCAAAGTTTGACTAAATAAATCCTTCCTCAAGTTTTTTTTTGGCTCTGGAGGAGGTAACTGAAATGTTTTCACATTTAACTACAGAATCAAGTATTACCATGTTTGAATGATACTAGTGATAAAACAATGGCAAAGAATACAGCTGCATTGATTTTTATCTTATTAAGTCAGTTTTGAAAAACATTGATCAATCTTCAGCATTGATTTTTTTTTTTCTTCATTTTGTCTCTGATGCTGGGAAATAAGATCAATTTCTAAGTTCAGCAATAATAAGAAAATGTCAGAAGGTATTTTTAAGAATGCTTCATCCATATAGGTTAAACTTTTCCTTTTGATTCTGATATCTTGTGTTATAAGAAAGCATTTAAGCACTAGTGGTTACAGATACCCCCCTTTCCAACGCTGTTGTTGCCAAGGAAAGACCTAAAGACACAGTTGGTCTCTGTCACATTCTCCTAACTCAAACAAATAGACATCTGATGACCAGGAACTCAAATAAAATCCTATCCAAAGTTGTAAGGCGTTAAAATCCTTAGTCAAAAATTTACAAGCTGAAAAGCATATGAAAAAATATCAAGATAAAAGCTGATAGCTTCTATCCATGCACAGATACCCCAACGCACTGCACAAAGTATAGAGAAAATGGAAAATGACTTCTCCAAGTGCTTTCCAGACCAACTTGAATAAATGTATTGCAATAAACATATACTCTAAAATAGATATCAAGTGACAAAGTGTCACGGAAGAGAGAGAGCATGGGGACTGATCTTCGGAAGGGACCTGAAGGAGGAGAAACCTGGAACCTGGCAGGTTGAAACTGGACACAAGGGAGAGGCATGAAGCCAGTTAACAAGCTGCTGGGGAAGAATAAAGGAATTAAAATTAAGCTTTAAAAACAAATGAAGATAAAATAAACAGAACCTGGACTGAAGGACTAGGACATGTGAAAGGTAACGGGGAAGGAAAAGGAATGAGTTACAGGATTAGAAGACAAAGGAACCTTACTCCAATTGTCAGGCTCCCCTGGCAGTTTGTCCAGTATAAATAAATCTACTGAATAACTTAACTTCTAGAAATCGCTGTTTTTCTCAACAGCATGCTTTCAGCTGTGCTTGCTGTGAGATCTGGGACTACAGAGAAACAGCATTTCTTGAGATCTGGCCAACTGCCCTATGATACCTCCTCCACTAGCTAGATCTTTAGCTAGAAGATCTAGCTAGATCATCTTTATATATTATATTTATATTTCAATATCACATATATACACATCTTCTTATATCAGCTTTATTTCAATGATTACTCCATAGATGGCAGCACACACTTGAAAACAACAGCAGCAGCAGCAAAAAAACCTAAATACAGATGTCACAGTGTTACCCAGGGAAAAGGCAAAACCCACAATCTGTTTTAGTACCTAAACATCTGGGTGCAGAAAATGGCATATAGACAAAAGACACAGGGAACGTGTGGAGGATCAACACAATCACCAAGGACTGCGGAAGAGAGGAGGAGGAAAGGAACAAGGATGGAAGCAAACTGAGAACATTTATGCTTAAAATCAAATATCATGATTGGCAATAAAGTAAAAACAAAGTTCTAGAAATACTTCCACTAATCATTAGTTGTGTAAGAGCTTGACTTCACAATAACAGAAGCTTTCAGGCTGAGATTCTGAGTATGATAAATATAGCCACAGTTTCTCTAAAAGGATGTATTTAAGAAGAGCTACTTTGTTATAACCCCAAAATATCATCAATTGTCTTTTCAAAACAATATATATAGTGCCAAGTGGCTATTAATGAATGCCAGTCACAGAGCATTATTTGAGCCAACCAGGCTTTTTGTTGCTGTTGAAAAGAAAAGCATCCATAGTGCCAGTGAAAACTCAGAATTCTAAAAGCTCTTGTGTATCTTATCAATGACACATCAAAAACCAGTAAATTTTTTGTACTTCAAAAGAACATTCAAAACCGTTGGACCCAATCCTGCTGAGCCTTACGGTCAGACGTTAGTTTTGAAATGGACAGACCAGCGTATCAGATATTCATGAGACCCACCAAGCCTACCCTTCAAGAGGAGTACTTCATAAAATGATGACTCTCTACTGTGTGGGATTTTATTCGCTATAGAGAGAATAAATTATAACCATTATTAGACCCAATTAATGAACACATCTGCTTCAAACCGATTTATTGTAAGATTATGGAAAGAAATCCCCATGGAGATAAGTGCTACTAAAGTGAAAAAGATTTACTATACCCCGAGGTTATACATTTAAGTGGTTGCTACTGTACATCTAATGTAAAAATTACCCACAAAGAGCCAATGGTGCCAGAGTTTCACACATTTGCACATGCAACTTTTTCTACAGGCCTAGTAAAACCCTCCAGAGAGCGCACTTCCCACGTACCGTGTTTTACAGAGCACAGGAGGTGCATCCCCTGTTTGCCCATCACCTGGAGCAGCACGAGCAAATAAAACCAACTCTCTTGGTCTTCTGCAGCCCAGCCCGTACGATTGCCAAGAGCCCAGCAATCGTAGGTGCAAAAAAAACCCTGCAAACTTGTACTTGCACAGTTAAAACTGCCAGGGGTGTAGACATCGCTAACACGCACACAAATGAAGTGGTGAAAACACTCTATCAAGCAAATAAGATATCTGGGAATATAAAAGCCTACTCTAAAAGGGAGTTTGGGTGCTTTAATTTCTTTTCACAGACATAGCTTAAAGATTGACAAATGCCATAAATACTAATTCTTCTTCTTCTGTTCTGAATACTACCCTAAAGAAAAATTCATTCCGTTGAAACTTCCCACTCGCAAATGAAATTCCCCATTTGCTTCAGCCCACCATAAATCAATGCAAAATATACCACAAACACAGCGTGAAACTACAACCACCAAGAACTGGCTGGTTCTTCTCTAAATTCAAGCAAGCCTCACCCTGGCCCAGTGTGACATTTTATCCTTGAGCTCGTGCATTTGATGCCCTATCCTCAGCAGGCCCATCATTATAGGTTTAATTAGCATTTTTAGCGATGCCCTAAAAAATCAGAACCATTTTCTTTATATCCATTTATGAGACTACAGAGTATAATAGATTGCAGATAAGAGTGAAAAGTAGACAAGCTGCTGAAGATTTCATATTGCCTCTATAATTATTATGCAATGTTGCAGTTAAATTATCAATCTAGAGGGGCCTTTACTAAAGGCGCTAATATTCTATAATTCCTAAGTGATGAAAATTACAGCATAATCTTTCTCACCATCCACCAGCTCATAATACATTTAGTGCCGCTGCTCATTCTTTTGGGGGCATTTCTATAGGAGAAGAGTCCAGAGGATCTCTTCTACCCAGACTACATTTTCCTTGGCATTAGAGAAGCGTGGGAGTTAATTAAGTCAGGATATTGTTCACCTAACTTGCGGCAAGAAACATTTTTTCCTTCATAGCACTGAATCACTAAGTTTTGCTGGAAGGCAACTTTATGTTATGTTAGAATACACAGAATTTTGTTGCTATACAAGGAAAAAAAACTACAGTTACCAAGCCTAATGCATATCAGTGTTTATTAACATATGATATATGACAATATTTGATACATATCTTGTCTGGGTTGCTCCGATTGGGTTCTTTTCTCTGTGCATCTTGCTTTCCCTTCCCTGTTACATCTAATCTGGCTTCCCTTTGGCATAGCTCTCCACAGTCCATCCCGTGACGGAGCCTATCACGGCCTATTTAGTGTGAAGAGATTCATTGATTCATTTTTCCTTCCATCAGCTACTGCCAATCTGAATCTTGGTTGGCTGTTGCAGCAGGTGCCTTTGTGACTTCCCCTAAAATTCTTATTTTATCTGTTCTCAGAAGTCTTCCCAGATATCCAGGCAAATCTCTGTAGCTCTCCTCCAAAACCTCTCTTAGAAATCTTCTGTATTACATGAGAAAGAATAATAATCAACAGGCCCCTCGTCAACATCTTCTTGGAGTTTCTTGTACTCTTCGATCTACGTCCATGTGATGCTCTTGCTTTTTTAGGTATTGTATCATGCAGCCAGCGATGAGCCCACAAATCCTCTTACGTACCTCCATCCTTTTAGTAGAACATGGCTTCGTATCCAGGGGCTTCATGTTAGGATTAGAGGCTTCATGAAGGCCTGGCCTCTATAACTGATGGCCAGAGTTCTTTGCACTGAGCTGGGGGATCTCAGAAATGCTCTTTTCTCCCTTTCATTCCTGACTGTTACTTTCACATACCTCTAGGTAAGAAAGAGAAAGGCCTGAAGGAGGGAAGAATGAACTTCTGAGGCAATTCCTAGCATCCCTTTTTAGCATCTCTATAACAGGAAGGAATAATTTGCCCTTACAAAGATATTCATTGACCTAGGATAAGAAACCACATCTGTTTTCAGTAGATAGGAAAATAGTCTCTGCTTTATAACAGCTGGCTTTTGATGGAAGGGTTATGGGTCTCCACCTTTCCCGGAGAGGTGGTCGACACCCCAAGCCTGTCAGTGTTTCAGAGAAATCTGGACAATGCCCTTGATGCCATGCTTGAACTTCCACAGGATGGCAAAACCCCACATCTCTGACCCTAGTGAGGCTCAAAGATCAAGCCCTCACTGAAGCAGGACATGCTCCTCAACTAAACGGTTGCAAACCTTTTTGAGGTGAGCAATACCTCTCCATTTCCCTGGGGATTTTCTTTTTTCCCTGCTTGTACTCATTTTTAGAAATGCCTGGGCTTTCAAGGACACAAATCACAAAGGTTACAACCGGAAACAGGATTTTGTTTATCTGAACCTGTTTCAGAGCTGATGTTCACAAGCCCTAACACAAT
>JAHREE010150553.1:41535-54712 GCA_033628505.1 Tringa tobata
GAGGCCCAGTGGGAGCTCAGGTAAGTCACACTGGACACCTTCTGAAAAAATCTTAACAATGACTTACACATACAACGTAATTTTAAAACAGAAGCATTCCTTTTTCTGATGCCACCATCCCCGCCTTTCCCTCATCCTTTTTTCCTTCTTACTTCAGATGTATTGACCAACTGCCTAAACCATTGATTTCCCCTTCTGTCCAACACAACTATTTGTAGGCAGCTCTAAGAACCATGATCTTTAGACTCAAACAGAATTTTTGTATTGTAATGTTATACATACAGGATATTTACCTAAAGTCATGATACCCTATCCTGTCTGTAAAACTATTTCCCCAGAGTTTCTACCCCAGACTCAAGCCTATCAAAATTTCATTAGAGTTTATCTTTTTTAAAAACAAAGAAACTGCCTCAATCAAACCATTTATTTGCCACAATGAGGTGCTTACTTACACTGCACCATATGTATAAAGCATCCCAAACTCCTAAGCACTGCTGTCAAATCCTACCGGGCATATAATTTATACACAAGTGCACAAAGCATAGATTTCCCACACCTTTATTCTATCTTTTCTGCCTTCATTTCTTCTTCTTTCTTTTTTTTTATCTGTTCACTCCCCATTCTATTTTTATTTATTCCCTGGATATTTTTCTATTTGTCCTCTACATCAAGCAGAACGTCCTGAGAGCAACAGGAGCTAAACAATGTTTGAATTTGGCTATTCATACTGCAGTAAGCACATGGATCCAAGCCTACACAAAGTCCTCTTCTTAATAAAGAAAAGAACAGTAGGGATGGCCTTGGACTAACCCTCCAATCTGACCTCCCCAGAACTTGGAGAAAGTTCTGATCTGACTTGACCTTCCCTAATCAGGTCTAGTACAAGTAAAACCCATCACATTTTCAATGAGAGTTACATAAGAAAGGGATAAAATTCTGCAAAATGTAACAAGAATGAAGAAAACCGAGAAGCGCAAATTGGGACAAACATACAAGTGACTTGAAAAACGTAGGGTTTTTTTCTTGACAACTCAGAGTGCTAGCAATGCCAGGAAGACTTGCTAAGCTAAGGCACGTCAAGGCAACGTTTCTCAGCTTGGCAGAACATTTTGACAAGTCTTTTAAGTCCTTAAACTTTAATGAATATGGGAGCAATAATAAGAATGCATAACATATACAGTATGTGTTTGCTGCCTAATAGGATGCTTTTCTACCAGACTGTGTTCCGCCTGTCACCTCCCAAAATGTGGCTAAGTAGTCTAACGAACGCACAAATGCTCTTCAACTCTTTATTATAAAAGTCCGTGTAGTTTTACTACCCGTGTACACAAATACATCCATATTTCCTACCCATCACAAATATCAATCAGCAGAGGAATAAGGAGTTCAAACTTCACCCTCATCCATTCTCAAAAATTGCAGTAATTTCTGGTTTTCACCATTCAGTTCTCAGACAGACAGAAAGGCAGGTGTTTATTTCTAGCCCTTCTCGTACAGGAAGTCAAACCAAAGAGGGGTCAGGAATCGTGTTTGGTAGGAGGCCTCGAGTAGCCTTATAAAAAAATTAACTCCTGCAAATGAGGTCTTGTCCCCCTGGGGAGAACTCCATTCTTCTGGGCAGCACAATTACACAAGCGCCTTCGAGAATAGTAAGATTTCTCAAGCCCGTGGACGCAAAAGTTCAGGTGGTGCTAAATGTTCCTCCTTCCTCTTTCCAATTAGCTTTCTCCTAAGCACCCACACTTGCCTGCCGATGCATGTCCCTTAGTCTGAGCAATGCCTTAGACACCAAAAGCGTTAAACACCGCACAACTAAACATTTTTCAAATTCTACTGAAGTAAAGGACAACACATGCCATCCCGAAGGTGTGCAGGTATT
The DNA here is from genome assembly GCA_033628505.1 of Tringa tobata. Classification (NCBI taxonomy): domain Eukaryota; kingdom Metazoa; phylum Chordata; class Aves; order Charadriiformes; family Scolopacidae; genus Tringa; species Tringa tobata. The sequence continues at coordinate 43,415 of JAHREE010150553.1, forward strand.
CCTAGGACAGGTGTCATTGGGATATTCCTGTGGTAAAGAAAATTCTTTTTTCCTCTTAAAAAACAGGTACCGATAGACATTTGGAGAAGCCTCCGAGTGTTTTAGCTCTGTTACTTCACAGTTTACAAGAACAGACCCTTCTCTGCACTTCTGTCAAGATGAAAGTTGCATTTTAAAACACTTATTTTTTATCTAATTTGTCTTAATACCAGAAAGTGGAAACACCCTTTTTAACCAGCAGAAACATCAATCAGTTTAAATGGAGTAACCTTCAAGTAATTTCCAATAGATATCATTATATCACTTTTTCTTCCCCATAATAATAAAAAAGTGGCACAAAACACTTTCCCCAGATGATTTATAAGCATATTCTTTCCATCCATCATATTCCTGGGAGCATAACAGTTGTAACACCATGGTTAATAACTTCCTCTTCAAAAATCATGTTCCATTTTTGAGAACATATTATGGGTCTATAATGAAACTCGGCAAAACGTTCTTTATTGGATAACACTCAATTTTTAGAACTATGTAATTTTCTTCAGGTATGTAAGAACACACCCACACAGCAGAAAAAAATCTGAGATGTTTCCAAAGGGGAAAGGTCCTACAGTCAGATCACACGTGGCTAATTTTATCATTGTGATATATTTATAGTTACGTGCACAGACCTACAATCTTTCAAACAAACTAGGCTCTTTATGTATTACAAGATATATCATGTTTAAGTGATATTTCTCCACAGAAATCACATCAGCTACTCAGAGAGGAAACGGCTTCAGAGAAGCTCTATCTTTTACTCTGGCTTTGGTCCTCAATTATTTCGACCAGGGTGATTCAATTGTAAGGAACAGACTGGAAGCAATTCTGTGTATTTCCTTTGATTATTTCTTAGGACGTAGAAAAGAAATCAGACTTTCTGAGTGCCACTCAATGGCAGGTAATGAAGATTAAGGCTCTGGCTAGAGCCAATTAGAGCCCATTTTGCAAAGACTGGTGTGCTTTGCATGACCTCCTCTGTCCTTGGAAATGGTAGAGTTTGTTTGTGTCTGATTTGGGACACTCATTGCTTTGTGATGCTGAAACAGGGGTCAGGTAGGAAGAATGCTCATCCTGCAGCATACCTCCCTCTGCTTCTGACTCCCTTTCAAGTGTTTTTGTGGCTGTCTTCTTCTGAGCACGGATTACCCATGTAACCCATACTAGGTGCTAAGGAGTAATTTACTACACACAAGAAAACGTTACCTGTGATTTTTAATTTTAACTGGATTAGAACTAGTCAGTGACAGCAGAGTTTTTACACAGGTTGGTGCATGAGCCATGCACTGACATCCTACCAGAATGCAGTGCATTATACGTATCCTGGTGAATATTTGCATTGGTTTAACACAAAATCAAATCAAACAACAAAGCAATGAGTCTCCAAGAATCACTCCCTTCTTCCCCAATAAAGCAGAGAAGAACCCTCTCCCCTGATTTTGGCCCCTACATGACTAAACACTGCCTGGGGATGCAGTCAGCACCACAAGCAGAGTGAATGTGAGTGTGTGGGGAGGAAGAATTGCGTTAACACGACGTAAAGTGCACCCAACATGCCCATACCACTGCCAGAGACTGTCACAGACCTTCACCAGAAACCCACTGCATTCAGACACTGGTTGGGAAGTATTTCTCTGAAGTTAACACCTGGGATGACTGAGACCCCGGTGGTCACCTCAGGAGTTACTGCAGCTTCTGCTGAAGTAGACTGCAAGGAACAACTTGGATCCTCTGAAGATCAAGCACAGATGAGACTTGCAACAGATACTTCTGCTATGACCTTAGAGCTCACTTCAATCTCCTTTTCAGTCTACAATGGGTCCAGATTATGAGCATCTCCTAACATTTTCCCTAAACAATACAACAGGACATGAAAACCTTCACGTTTTCATCCCAGTAGATAATTACCATATCCACACTCTGTTAGTTCTTCACACCATTTATCGCATCCTTCTCTGGCCTGTCTAAAGTCTGTAGCACTCTCCAGTCCACATCCCATTTGCAAGATCTGCATTGCTTCTCTCTACTCTTTGCATCTTTCCACCACTTTCATTCCTGCAGAGCATTAAGTGGAAATGTTTTCCCTCCACTTCCAAAGTTGCTGCCTAACTTGGCCCAGATTACAGATCTAACCCAACACTTTAAAACCTCCTCTGCTTCACCTCTACAAAAGGACAGATGTGATTCTGATTTTCGCAGTGTATTCAGTCTCTTTCTCTGTGCTGAACACTACACTTAAAATATTTCATTTCACACATATTTGTGAAGTATCTTAATTTCAGGGGGAAACAAAAAGATAGGGAAATGTATGCTGGTTCTATACAACCGTGGTGAACAAGAATTCCAATTCTGTATTTTTAAACTAATTTCAAGAAATTTGAGCTCTTTAAAAACACAGGTCAGCAACTCTTCTGAGAAAGGAAAGAATCAATTACTTGCTTATGGATTTATACAACATCTATAGTTAGAGATTAGTTCGGATAAGAAAGGGGGAAAACGTGCCTGTCCATCCAACCACAGAAGTTTATCTGACTACACACTAAAGGAGCAGCAACTTACAATGCTATGCTTGAGCAGGCTGCGTTCATGACAGCTCATCGGACTGAGACATGATATATGAATTTCCTAGAATCCTCACAGAATGAGAACAAATCTTGCTGTAAGCTCTGTTATGTGATATCCTAGGATTTCTTTTGCTCAGTCACCTATGAAAGGCTGTGATATAGTCATTTTCCCTTCTGCATTTCCAGCCTACACATCTCTAACGCATTAAAACAGGCAGGAGGGAATAAACATGCATCCTCTAATATCTCCCATAAACTGATTTTCGTTACGACAATCAAAACAGAACTTTTAATATTCTGATAAGATGAAAAATGTTTTATTGGATGGCACAACACTCACTGCTCGTGCACAGGGGCAGAAAGCTAAAAGATGCAGACTTCTCATAATTGTCAACCACATCCTGACAAGTTCTTTTCTTTTTGTTCCTGGATATATTCTTCATTAGAAACAATCAGCTGCTGTTATAATTGGCATATATATATTTGGCCAGTCTAAGCCATGACATTCTTAGATTTAGACACGAGATCTTCTTCTCATGCTTCTTAAGAACTGAGATTAATTAATTTATATATATACACCTTTTTCACAATTTCTCCTCAGGAAGTTAGGATGAATTTTTGACTACTATAGGAAAGTGAGCTTTTGTGATTTTTCTGAGAGGGTTAAGCGCTTTCAGTAAAAACCTCCATCATCTCTAAAGGTCACTCCTAATCAAGTGATAAGCACCAAGAAATGGGACAAAAGGTCCCAGGTGACAGGTCACTGGAGATAGAAACCTGGAAAACTGAATTCAATTTTCAGTATAGCATTGACTCCCTGGGTACCTGGGCAAATCATTTCACTTCCTCATGCCTTTGCCTCTCTCTCTCTGTAATGTATGAGGAATATACCTTAAGGTCTAGCTAAAGATGGTGACATGAGATGTAGTCTGAGATTCACTAATGCAGGGGAGGATCACAGCCTGTAAGAAAAGCCAGGTACATTATTATTCCTCATCTTATGGATTCTTCTAAAAATATCAATTTCCACCAAACACTTTGTAAGTCAGCTGCCCCTCATGATCAAAAATTTTGAGAATACTTGGTCTTAATAATCTAATTTAAGATATATAATCTGAAGAAAAGAAATCATGCTACTGCAGCATCACACTCAAGTACAAAACTGCACAGACCAGTATCAAGCATGTCTTAATACTAGGCTTATCTTCAGATTTACTTCACCACCATTTCCCCATCTCCAAGATGACTATAAACTAGGAATTATCAAAACAATCAGTCAAGAGAAAGCATCTTCAGGTAAGCTCTAGCTGACTCACCATTGGATTTTTACCCCTCAGAAGTGAAAACAAGTCCAATTATAAAACAGCGGCCTTAAAATCACCCTGCAGTTCCCAAGTCCCATGGAGAAACACTGCCAAACTTCAAGGTGAGAAGATTTTGCTGTCACTCCCCCAAGCTGAAAGTGAAGTTTGCACGGGAGCAACCAGATGCAGACTCTCCGCAGGAGACACCTCTGGGCTTCCAGGAGGAGAGACCAGCAGGGTATCAGTTTCACTAGACTGCAGGAATTGTCTCAGCCTGTCTCAGAAACATGAGCTCCTACCGTCTTTCAAGACGAGAGATTTGAGCATCATTATACACGGGTTTCCAAGCGCTACAGAAATGAGCAATTACATTTGCTGCATTATCTGAAGACCGGGGCTCAGGCTGATGGTTGTGAACGTTGCTGTCCTTGACACGGAGGAGGATAAATTAGGAGGAGGAACATCTCAGCTGCACATTGTATCACCAATGTCAGTCAGCTCACCGTAGAGCTGACAGTTCTTTCTGACCATTTAGTGCCTTTTAACAGACTAACCTAAATAGCTAAAACCGATTCATTTTCCCAGGTGATTTGGAATGAAAAGAAGAAGTGTTTAAGTATTTTATCTTCTGAGAGTTTTCTAGGCGTAAGTTTTACAGTTCAACGTGCTTCCATATTGGAAGCACTTAAAATTTCTGAGACTATTGTTGGAAAACCCATTTTCTAAATCAACAGCTTACAATACCTTCCCAAGGAGACACAGAACACAGAATCACAGAATGATATGGGGTTGGAAGGACCTCTGGAGATCATCTACTCCAACCCCCTCCCAAAGCAGGTCCACCCAGAGCAGGTCCCACAGCAACGTGTCCAGGTGGGTTTGGAATGTCTCCAGAGAAGGAGACTCCACCACCTCTCTGGGCAGCCTCTGCCAGGGCTCTGACACCCTCACAGGAAAGAAGTTCCTCCTCATGTTGAGATAGAACTTCTTACATTCCAGTTTGTGCCCATTTCCTCTTGTCCTGTCCCTGGGCACCACTGGAAAAAGACTGGCTCCATCCTCCTGACACCCACCCTTGAAGCATTTGATCAGATGCCCCCTCAGTCTTCCCTTCTCTAGACTAAAAAGACCCAAGTCCCTCAGCCTTTTCTTTTAAGAGATATGAAACACACTTAGTATAGCAACATGGAACCAGGTTTAAGGACAAAAGAGAAAAAAAAAGAGAGACTTTTATGAATGGTGCTACTATTAATAAATTATAATGGAGATTCAGTGTTGCCCTGATACTTCTGCAGTATCACTGATTGCTTGGGAACTGGTAAGAAAGGAGATCCATAAGTTAGACACATGAAAGACCAAGTGACACAGGCTGGATGACATTATTAATTCAGTTGATATCACTGATCTTACAGAAAATTGGTAAAGTATGTGTAGAAGAGATGGTGAGATACTTTCTTTAACTGCACAGGCCTTGAAATACACCTTTATTGTGGCATACATCATCTGGCACAAGGGAGCAGCTGGATTCATTTATGATAACTCAGGCTGCTGCTCAGGAGTCCTGCCTGTGGCCACCCATCTCACACAACAGGACTACACCAGACTCCACATTGCCCATGGGATTCCAAGAACCAGTGAGCGAAGGCAGGTCAAGGCTGTATGCGGTACTTTGTGCACCTGCAGCACATGGGAACAACTCCCATGCAATCCTCAATGGACAGGAGGGTCTGGGACTTCACCAGAGACCTACTGAGTCCTCCCTTGGTGCTCTTTTAATTGCATTAAAGTTTCAGCTGATAGTTTGGGTACAGCAAATACCTTCTGAATTCTATTCCTGGTTCCCAGGTTCCTCTGACATAAAGGAGACAGACAGCTCCTCCGTAAAGAAATTCACCAAGCTCACAGCTAATGAGACTCTGCCCGTGGCATCATTGTCACAGAAGACTAATTCCAGATCTTCAGCTGCTCTCACTTCACTCTGAAGTACCTCCCCCAGTAGAGGAAAAACTGTTGGTGGTTACAAAGAGGAGAAAAATGTACCTTTTTTTTGGTTTTTATCAGAGAGGCTTCCTCTTTTCCCTGCCCCAAAAGGAACGTGATAGCTGAGAAAGGACTGAACAAGGTGACCTCATTATTAAGAGCCTACGGAGAGATAAACTGCAATGCAGCTTTTAGATGCATATATCTAAAAATCTTTAAGTTGCTGAGAGGTAGGAAGACCTCAGACTCATAATGCAAAGGCAGATTTCATTGCCATACTGTGGGTATTAGTAAAAAAATCTGCAAGCTAATTATTATTCAATCTGATAATTTATGCTTTGATCAGAATAAAAGGATTCCCCTCTGGGCGTCGCTCCTTCTTCTCCCTTAGGTACCTGACATTGCTGAAACTGAAAGCCATAATTCAATTAACAACGGATGGGAACTTTTAATGAAAATTAACCATTCAGAAACAGATGTTGATGCCAGAGAAACGCAGATACGCCCTATGAAGCATCACTGGCTGTCATGTGGATGGGAAAATGCAGAGACATCTTAACTTGGAATTATGCACCAGATGAGATAGTATACTTACATCTGTGGACCCCAATTCAATGAAGTGCTTAAGCACATGCTTAGATTTCATGAATTTGCTTTGCCATATGCTTAAATTTATTCTGTACCTGTAACATTACTAGCCAAAAGGTGTACGCTTTCACACGAGTAAAATTCTCCGATTGCTAAAGCCACCTTTGGGTATCTGTGATTTCTCAGGGCAAAAGCGATGCCTAGATTTTGGGACACAATAAATAAAATGTGAATTTGTGAAACAGACTCCGTGGCTGAGGCTGGAACTGATGCTAACCATCTGCCAACCGGCGGTGCTGAAAGGCTGCCCGTGGACCACCACGGCTCCCGCGACTCATGGTTGAAGCCGCCTAACGCGAATGCCAGGCTTCAAGTTTAAAACAGCAGGACACGAAGGAGAGTTGGAAAGACAAAGCCTACAGAAGGTCGCACTTTGGCAACTTTTTGAAAGTTTTACATTCACTTTTTTGGGGGAATACGGTTGAAAATACAAAATCAACACAGTGAGCTCTGTTTCTAACTGTCCCTCTCCTCCCCATTATTCCCTTTTGGAAAGCTGTTGTTCAATCTCATCAGACCAATGATTAGGGACTTTTTTTCTAATTTCTGATGGAAATATATCTATCATCAGTTTAAAGCAATTTAATCTTGTTCTAACATTGGCCTTGAGCTTAAACAGACTGTTTATCTCCCTGGTATTTCCTCCTTCAGTGCATTTAGAGACAGCAATCATTCCTCCTTTCAGCATTTTTTCTGAGAGGTTACACGAGAGGCTAAAATATTCCCTTGTAAGGCAACAACGACATGAAGAGAGATCAGAGAGGACAGAACTACTATTTCTGAACATGTCCACATGTTCTGTATCAGGAGATTCCAGATTCTTCTCAACAGATACTTGTACCATGTCTCCAAGACAGCTGCTCAATCTACCTGTGACTCCACAAGTGTCCCAGAAACACTTAGGTGGGAAGGGGTCTTGAGAGGTCGTTGAGTGGGGCCTTCCAATTGGGTTTTGAACATTGCCAGGGCCAGAGATTCTCCGTCCAACCTATTCCTGTAGGAATTATCTTCATAGTAGAATTTTTTCCTTATAGTTGCCCAGAATCTCCCATTTCAGTTTAGGACCATTGCCTCTCATTCTTCTGCTGTACACCTCAGGCTGGCTTTGTCTTCTTCATAACCTTCTCACAGATTCCAGAAGATTGCTCTTAGGAATCTCCAAAGCCTTCTGTTTTCCAGGCTGAAAGAAGCCCAGTATCCTCAGCCTATTCTCTCTGGGCATGTGCTCCAGCCCCCAGCAATCTTGGTGCCCCTCCACTGAACCCGCTGCTTTGACGATCAGAGCTATCTCCACAGGATTCCTTTTACTGTGAACTGCTTATTCCCAAAAAGGATCTCCACTCTCCTCTTCCTCTTTGCCTGTGTTTCCCAAAGAGCTGCTAACTCCCTGTCAGATCTCCAGCCATATGAGCTACCCCACCACTTCTCAGCTATTCCAATGATTTCAGTTCTGTGTCCATATTTGGAGCTCCTAGCTGCTTGTTTCTCTCACTCCATTCCTCTGCCCCTTGAACTTATCACCCCTAACCATTACTCCCTCACTTAACTATCACAGAATCTTCATGGTTGGAAGGGACCTTTGAGATCATTGAGTCCAATCACAAAAAAACCAAACCAAGCCAAACCAAACCAAAAACCCACAAACAAACAAACAAAACCACCACAGACCGACACAACCCAACAATCTCGGGCACTAGAGCATGCCCTGAAGTGCCACGTCTACACGTTTCTTAAATCCCTCCAGGGATGGTGACTCCACCACCTCCCTGGGCAGGCTGTTCCAGTGCCTGACCACCCTCTCAGGAAAGTCATTCTTCCTAAGATCTAATTTAAACCTCCCCTGCCCCAACTTCAGACCATTTCCTCTGCTCCTGGCATTATTCCCTTGGGAGAAGAGGCCAACCCCCACCTCTCTACACCCTCCTTTCAGGGAGTTGTAGAGGACAATGAGGTCTCCCCTCAGCCTCCTCTTCTCCCAACTAAATATATCTATAAGCCATCATCCTCCAGCATAACCCAGTTCAAAACCTTCCCATCAGCTTGGCCAGCCTGTTGGCAAAGATGCCCTTTCTTTGCTTTGTCAAATGGATCCTGTCTCTCACTAGCAGCTCTCACTCCTCAGAGGAACCCATGATCATAAAAGCCAAAGCACTTCTTGTGACACCAGCTACACAACCAGCTGTTAACTCACGGGTTGTCTTGATTTATTTCAGATTTTCCTTGGCAGTGTCACTGGTGTCCATGCAGATGAGCAGCAAGAGGTAAAAGTCCAAGGGCCAGACAGTCCTCAGCAGCCTCTCTGCAGCATCCTGGATCCAGGTCCTTGCCAAACAACACAACTCCTGTGAAAGCATGTCTGGTCAGCAGATGGGTGCCTTCTGTCTCCTGCAGAAGGTTTCTCTAATCGCCGTTACCTGCTGCTTATGCTCAGATAGTTCTCCCAGAAGGAGTTGTTCCCTTTCGTTGGCTACTAGGGCACTTTACCAATTCTGTAAATTTAGATCTGAGGATGGGGAAGGAGTCTTTTTCCTGCTGCCAAGTCACAAGCTTCCAGACTCCTTTTCTTGATTTTGACAGGAACGCATTCACTCCAAATATCTTGATTTTAGGATCAGGAGTAGGAAGCCCATGAAAGTCACTGGGCCCAACTGTTGGCAAGTATTTTTGGCTGCAGTTGATATGAGAGTGACAGCCACACTGCAGTCTTAAAAGACAATGAAGAGCTAAATCCCTGACCACCATCTCCTCTCGGGATATTCAGTTACAGCAGAGAGAGAGTGCTGAAGTGATGTAACCAGCCGTTACTCACAAGAAGAAAATTTGGACTCAAATAAATTGCTTCCCATGGCAAAGCTCAACAGTTCTAGCTAAATCTTGTTTATCAGGTTAGTACAGCGTTTTCCCTAGAACCTCAGATATTACTAAATATTATCATTCTTCTGCATGGATTCTTGCACAGAAAATCCATACAGCTGACACTACTGACCTGGCAGATACAGAATTGATAGTGATACTGTAAGGACTGGAAAAGCCTCAGTGATTTCATAAAGGCACTGAATTTAAGAGAGAACATATTTTCAAAAATAATCAAGGCCAGAATATGGACGCACACCTTCTGCAACTTCAACTCCTGCCAGTACTCAGATGTGAGCAGAAAGGACAATTTTTAATTTTTCCTCTCAAGGAATCTATAAACCCTCCAGGCTTAATCAATCAGTAACTATTCAACATTCTGATTTAAATTTTTTTTGTGTGTGTGTCTGTAGTAGATAATAATTTATCACCTATTATCACTTCAATTTTTACTGTCATTTACATTCAGTCTAGGAACAACATTGATTTTCCCTGCTATATTTTTAATTCTATGCAATAAAATATTTTCCATTCATTCTCTTTCTGCAGGAGGCTCTGTCACAGACTTCCAGTACCTGTTACTTTCCCTACAGAAGTTTTCTGTAATGCCAGGGAGGGAGTGAAAAAATCCCAAACCCCTAAACTATCACTGAAATCTGTTTAATACACAAAGAAGAAAGCCCTTACTACAAAACTTGAAATTCAGCTCCAGCAAGGCAGTAAGATGCCTTCAGAGAGACAGTGTCAGTAAGTGAGGTAGCACAGAATCCTAGGACTTAAGACATTTGGGCTAATATAATAAAGGTGAACAAAGAGTTATAACTGAACAATAAATTGAGGGTGATGCATAGGCATGCTGCAGTAGACATCACCCCAAAAGCTTCCAGTACTACACAGGTGAGGCCGCTTTGGTCATTGGGACAACAGACTCAAGAGGAAATACTGCAAGACCCAAGAGGAATAGACCATGCCAGAATGACAAAAGGGCATTGAGGAATTCATAGCATAGAATCATCACTGCTGGGAGGAGACAAATCCTGGGAAAAAGTCTTCAGGGCAGCAGTGGCTGCTTAAGCTAAAGCAAGAATATTTTTTACAAAACTAAACTAAAAAATTAAGATATCATGATGTGCTGAGGAAAGACAGTTGATGGGATCCAAGAAAAATCCAGAAGGGGGAAAAAAAGGAAAGAAGAAAAAAGATTGGAAAGAGGAAATAAGACTGTGCTGTATGATGATTAATTAGCAAGGGGAGTGGTCTCTGATCAGGCAAGTCACTAAAATGCTCATAATTATCCTTTTAAGTCCTCTTAGTCCTTTATGTCTAACTGTTAACCTTGAAACTTCAAAACATTTTATTACTCCCTCTAAGTGTCAGGAGGTAGACAAATATTTTAAACCACAGTAATAATCATAAAAATGCTACAAAATCAATCTGTAAAGTACCAGTCTACAAGACCTTCATACAGTCTTTTAAAATGCTTCTTTTTCTTGTTCAAAAAATCTATTCACAAAAAGCTTGGGAATTCTTTAGCTTCGGATCAAAGTCCTATCTGGAAAAAAAAAACCCAAACAAAACTAGAATGAACACACACCTGCACGCACACTCCAGCTTTGTCCTGTTTCATACAGAAGGAAGATTAAACAAACACACAGCAAGTGAAAATACTGCTGTGGTCTTCCTCAGGAGAAGGTTTTACCAGTTTCCCGCTGACCTCGGTTTAAGCATCAGCTGCCACTGATAAGCAAATTTCAAAGACAAACATTATGTTTTGCTGCTGATCATTTAATGTAAAGGTGTAAACTTGGGCAGCAGCAGAACTGTTTTGCACTACAGAAAATTATTAATACTACATTGTAGACAATACCCCAAAGGATCAGAGCACTGCAAAAAGAAGATTGTTAAGAGTG